>JAGDQP010016239.1:2619-40969 GCA_022664845.1 Lepisma saccharinum | reverse complement strand
CTTACATGTTAGAATATCAAGACGGGTGTATAGGAACTTCACAAACACAAAAGGAAGGCGTGTGGGTCTGGAATGGTGCCCACCCAGCATCGTGATGCAATTGGGGAGGTACTGTGAATACAAGATAGTGGCGATCACAGTGAGAGCTGAGGCTCTCCTCTCCCAACCCGTCTAGTCAGCGTGGGAGCAGTAGAGAGGCCTCATCCAGTAGTGGATCGAATATGGCTCTGATTTATATATATATATATATATCTTCGGGGAGAGGCCTCATCCACTAGTGGATTGAGTATGGCTGTGATTTATTATTATTATTATATATATCACTAATACAGAGGAAAGCTGGAAGGGCAATGTAAGCTAAATTTATGATAAAAAGTAAGATACAGCGTATATGTTCCGTAGAAAAATACACACACACACGTACACAACACTAATTTTCACAGTTTTTTTTTTAATTTTTTTTTCTCTATTTTTCGATATTAATATCATAGACTTTCTGTAGAGGAAGAGAGAGGCACACATGTGGATAGAACAGAAGACTAGGTCCTAATCTTTTGTTCTATCGACGTGTGTGCGTCTCTCTTCCTTTACAGAAAGTCTACGATATTAATATCGAAAAATTGCAAAAGAAAATATGTGAAAATTAGTGTTGTGTACGTGTGTGTGTTTATTTTTCAACGAAACATATACGCTGTATCTTCCTTACTTTTTATCATAAATTTACCTATATATATGTAAAAGGTAAATTTATGATAAGACCCACCGGCTCTAATCACCCAGTTCCATCCTAAACTAACCAAGGTCAAACAAATCCTACACTCTCATTTCCACATTCTCCAATCTGACCCAGACACAAAATGAGTATTCTCCACCAAACCGAGATTAGTTTTCCAGCATCCATCTAATCGTAGAAACATCTTAGTCCGTACAAATCCTTCCTCGCCATCACTGCAAACCGGCGCCCATGCATGCATGCATGAGACCCAGATGTAGGAGCTGCTCCATTTTCCTCACTTCTCCCACAATCACTATCAATACTGCTAATGGCCGGTACACCCTAAATCCCAAGGGTACATGTCACACCTCTAATGCTATATACATCCTAACCTGAAAGTTCTGTGATGCCTTTTATTTGAGGAAAACAGGTGGTGCTCTGAATTTTCGTATTAACAACCATCGTCACTGTTGCACTATCAACAAACCCGATACCCCGTTGTCCTTACACACCGAATCCCACACCACCAATTTTGATCTATTTTTCATGGTTGCCATAATCCACATTTTACCCCCTGCGCCGTCTGTGGGAAGGCCCCTATATGTATGGTTTAAGCGCGAAAATGTATCCTGGACTTAACCTTCAATAACTCTAACCCATTTTCTCTGCATTTTCAACACTTTTCCTTGCACAATCCTATCCTAAATTTACATGCTGTACAGCAGTCAACTGTTCGCCAAACGATGCGCCGTCCGCTACGTGTCGCTACTATCCTAGTCTTTTGTTCCGTCCACGTGTGTGCGTCTCTCCTCTACAGCAACTCTACGGTATTAATACCGAAATATCGCAAGTACTCTACATATTAATGTGTATGTTCGCCTATGGAACAAGAGCTGTAAGTATATCCCTTTCTTACCATAAATTTACCTTAAATTGCCTTTCCGGCTTTCCTTTGTTAGTGATATATATATAATATAATAATAATAATAATAAAGGGTGGGGGTAGAACAGAAGTTTCGAATCCTGCCAGTGTTAGTGGAAGAAAGCACGTAAAAGGATTTTTGTTATTAGCTTTTTCGCCACATCTTCCGTACTATTTACAGTAAAGACTTGTTTTGTTCGAAAGTACTATAACATGTACCCTTTGCGGTGCCAATGCCATCGATTGAATACATTCGAAGCAATAAAAATAAGAAATCGAAACTTTGAGAAATTTATGGAACTTCAGAATGTAATATTTTAAAATTAAATTATTGAACATTGGATAACGCTTCACGAGCATAAATTTTAACATAACAGTTCGGACGCTTCTGTAATGATTACATGAGCATAATATATGTTTCTCGCATGTTGGTCAAGTGACAAAAAGAACCACACACACAGTGATTTCCGAAATGTAATGTCTTACTTTAAATGAATTTTGAAACTTACTGCGCGGTATTTGCCCACCAACGTAACAACCATCTCCTAAGCGTTAATGTAGTCTGTCTTTGTCGTGTAAGGCCGTGGACTTCGGATCGGCACGTTGGTTTGAGTTTTGCTGAAGCGCGAATGTCGGGATGGTATGTAGAATAAAGGTCTGACCCATCTCTCTCTGGAAGAGTGAGACACACTATGTGCTGTGGGCGTCGAACCCCATAAAATATAAATTAAATGCTGAAGATTAAGTCTCGTTGTTACTTGATTTGCATGATACGTGCGAGTAGTCGAAAAACACAGACCAAATGTTGTGTCAAGTCTATTAAATTGTATTTTGCGGTTAGTTTGTTAAGTGCAGTTTTTTTCTATTTGGGAACATGCATTGTATTTCAGAGCGTAGTGAGTCGTATTGTAATAAAAACTGAAATGAGTGCACTATTTTTTTTATTTTTTTGTAAGGGAAAGTGGGGTACAGTGAGAGAAAGAATTTTTAAATCGTTATAACCTGCTTAATATTTAACTATATATATATATATTCCAAGAACGTGGTGAACTTTATTGGTATTTCTAGTATACACTAAGCCTACACATGGTTCGATACATGTATATGTGAGTGAGTGAGTGTCACAAGCTTGGCAAAGTGTTTTGTCTCACTGTGCCCCAACCATGGCACTCTAAAGGTATTGTACATCTAACAGACTGAAGTCCACATTAAAGTTTAGGTAATACTGTTGCCTTTTTGTTTGCCCATGCATGCTGGACTCAGGAAGTACCATTTTGATATCATCTTCAGTTACATTCGCTATGTCAGGGACATCTGGAAAAACAAACTTACCAGCTAACTTTTCCTTAAGAAAGAGATCTCGTAAGTGTTTTTCTTTGGTACTTTGGAGAACTTTTCCAACATAGTAAGCTTTCTTTTTTCCACTAAATTCGACAAGCACGAAACTATTATCACTAATGTGGTCAATATCTGGAAAATAGTCTGGATCAATAATTGGAATATCTTCGTCAGAAGAAAGTAAATCCACATCATCATCATCATCATCTGTTTCTTCAATGGGCACATGAAATAGACGTCTGTTGGGTTTATTTTGTTCTTACTTCTGCTTCTCCTAAGCTCCAGGATTTGCTTCTCTGGTGTGTCCGTTGCTATGATACTTCTGCCTTGTTTTCTGGAGTTATCCACTGTTTTCAATTTTGATTGTCGTCTTGGGTACCCAAGAAATTATTGAGGGCTTACAATCTTAGGTTTATTACCCGATTTTCCAGATGATAACTTGGACACCGTTTCTGCAGTGTCTACTCCTGAGTTCCTGGTTGGATCGTCTTCCGTTAGTATATTTGCTGTTTCAGTAGAAGCTGAAGGCGATGAATTCATTACTGAACTGGGAAGAAAATCTTCGTTGCTGAAAACATGCCTGTCGAACGGATAAATCCCAGTTTGACGAAATGCAGAGGTAATGTTTGAGTACCTTTCATAGCTTTCTCGAAAGCAGTTCAGACACATGATGCAACTTGATAGATGTTCAGTGTATTGTCTGGGTGACGCATCATTCAGCTCTTGACAGCAGCACTATAATAGGAATGAAAAGGTTTGAAAACACCCGCGTCTAAAGGCTGGAGACGGTGAAGAGGAATTGTGAGAATAGTGACCCCCAGATCGTTTTGCTATATCTAGGGCTTCAGCTGATAGATGACTTTCATGATTGCCATAAATTAGAAGGGAAGGGTTTTCGGGAGAACTACCGGAATGTTTAACAAAGCGTTCAATCACCTGCACAAACAGTTCAGTGTTCGTCCACCCACCTTTCGCTGCCAAACCAAGAGTTCCTGTCGAAGCACCATGAATCATGTTCTTGAAAATGAACTCTTGGTAATACCATTACCGGAGGCAGTGTTTCCACTCGTACTTACAATACAGCAAGTTGTAACCAGTGTTCTTTTTTCTGAATTTTGCACTTGGTTAACCTGTTTGATGCCTTTCTCGGTTATCACTTTTTGGTGTCTCGGAACAGTACTTGTTGCTGTTTCATCGAGGTTGAATATCCTAGTACCATCGGAGAAATTGGGATTTTTTTTATATATATATATATATATATAGATCTCTTCTAAGTTATCAAAAAATTGACCAACGTTTTCTTGATTAAAAGATGACGCTCACGACAAGCTACAGCCTTCAGGTGATCGCAGACTTAAATTCTTATGCCGCTTGAGAAATCCCTGTAACCAATCAACCCCTGCCTTCTTTCGTTCAGTTCAATTGGAAGATACTTTTACATTATTTCTAACAGCCATTTGAAATGACAACGATCTACACTGAGTTGCTGAAAGTCCATAGCACATTTTCGAGCACATCATTTGATTAACTAGAACACGTTCTTGCTCATCCGTGAACACTTCTAACGTCGTAGTGAGGTCGCATTAGAATGAATCTCTGATGTAGGATGTCGACGCTTCTTTCAGACATACCTGTAAGTATACGAAAAATACATTTTCCATTAGAATAAGTTTTCTTGTATACATGTTACTAAAATTGCGTTTCATAATTTAAAACTTCATTTATTATAATAATGATCTGGTGTTCTGCCTGCCTAAAAATCATGACTTCCGCAATTATGAACGAATCGGAACGAAATTTCGCCTAAAATAGCCTAAAAGGCTATTTACAATAATGCAAAATGTTGGTTGAGTGTGAAAATCAGAATGATCCGGCAACGAATTTAAAAAATAAGTAATTTGCGCAATTATGAACCAATCGGAACCAAACTTGGTACAAACTCGGTATTTACAATAGCTTAGTTGAGTGTGAATATCAGCAGGATTCAACGAAAAGCTTTCAAAATGGCGGCCGTTTGAAATTTTAAAAGAAGTCTACCTGTCCTTTATGGCCCTAGCTGACTAGTGGATAACCGCATCATAGAAATATTCTTAACTTATCGCAATCGACTTGCATTAATACCAGAATACAAATGATTAAGGAAACATAGGTATAAACGCAAGTTACCTGAACAATGTCTGGAAAGCTACTCCCTTAATCTTAGCTGCTTGACGAATTCTGATATCATTCAATACAAGGTTAACAGTTTCCGACATTTGTTCTTCCGTAAAGGTGCCAATATTTGCTTTCCTTGGCTGATGTCGAGGCATTCTGAAATGCAATGCGAAATAAATAATTAGAATGCTAAGGAAGAAAAGTTTATGCGGTTAATGCATTAATTTTTCTAACAACATTATTTTTATTGTAAGCGCACGCAACAGCATTTTATTTCCTTTAAAGATAATAACTAGGCTTTGTTTGGATGACCTATATTTGCGGTGACCCAAGCGACAAATACTGCAGTCAGCAAGTATAATAAAGTAAATAAAAGTGAAATATTCGGGGACGTATTGTCTCGTCGAACTAAACGATGTAGAACCTAAATTACGCAATAGGAATCTTATTACAAATTAGAGGTGTAAGTTTTATTTACTTTTAGAGTAAAGATAGCATCCAAAATAGAAGCGAGATTTTCGTTATTAGAAAGAAAAGGGTACTTAACTAGGAAAGAATGAACTGTATTGATTGGGGGTACAGTGAGACACCCCTCATTGTACCCCTACATCAACCTTAGGTTATTTTTCTTATTCCAGCAGTAACGGAAAGGAAAATTTCCGAAGTAACTTGGACAATAAAATACTTTATTCTCCAATGTAAAATAATGTTGTTGTTTAAAATCTGGTTCGCCAAAAGACTGTGTTTTATATGTTGTGTGAGAAAACACAGATAATTTACTTTTCTTACCCGAAAACTGATTAAACGCAGCTGCTCAGAAACTGTCTTCAGCATCTACGACGCAACTAACATAACAAACAACAATCGCTGTGCGCATTATTTGTAGCTCAGTGTTGCAACCTTCTTCCTATAAATTATTCACAAAAACCGTATGTCTCACTGTACTCCCTTTTCCCTTACTATTTTCAATGTTACTGCCTAGGATAAAACTTCTGACTAGTCTATGTTAGAGTATGCTTCAACAAATTAACAAGCTTGGTCTTTGCATTTCCCACTTCTCGTGGGAGGTCGTGGGTTCAATCCCAGCGGACGACCATCCAGTGTTTTCCCTCAGTTTCACAAGGCGGATACTGGGATGCTTTGTTTTAAACTGACTACAGTATATTTTATTAAAATTTTACTTTTATACCTTTTCAACATTGTAGTCTGCAACCTGCTTGTTTATTTTTAATCTCATTACTCTGTCCATGGTACGAGAAAGGGAGAACATTCAAAGCGATATTCTGAAATTAATGTGGTGGGACAAGAAACATCAGGGTGACCGTACACGGGATTGAATCCTAAGACCAATTACGAAATGAACACGATTCCCTTGAGTCACTTCCCCTCCCTCTCGGTTTGACAGGGATTCACCTGGCTTGGTATTGTACTACTATTTGGCAAACTTACTTCCTGGAAATGGAGACTGTACATTGTTTGGGGCGATTGCAAAGACGGAGTTTAGTCTTAGTTTAAGTTAGGCTTAGGCTTAAACATCAATTTGGAATGAACCAGTAGAGCCTAAAACCATGATTTAGCCTACGTGTACGTCTTTGCAATTGGGCTTTTGTTTTTACTTAACTCTGTCGGATCGAAGTTTATCATAGTCATAAAGTATTGGGAGAAATTAATAAAAAAAAAAAATCCCCGTGATCTTGTGACCAACGTCGCGGACTACAGATCGGCACTAAGGGGCCCGCACAGGATCTCATTCTGGTCAAGAACCAATGCTTACCTTTAGTCGCGTTAAATTAAAATCATGATCGTGCTTGAGTTAAACCTAGAACCGTCACAGCTGAAGACAAAGATGAGCTGTAGTTACAGACGTGCTGTAAAACCTACAAAGTTTGCGGGTCTAGTGGTTAGTCATACGCGCTATGGAGGCGGTGCGGGTTCGATCTCCCTCACCCCGGCAATCCTGACATTGTTTCACTCAGTCTCCTGAGCAAATGCTGGGATGACATCTACAATATATTCCTTCTCCCACGGCAATACCCAAGTATTAGACGTGACGGCTTATAACCTTACGACGTCTTCCTCTCAATGCAGCGACTTAGTTATGTGAAGTAGAACAACTTGGGTCTTGGAATGACAAAAATTTACAAAGAACGAGTGAGCAATGTGTATGTTACTCTACAAGCTTTTCGAGATAGTAAGAATAGATCTAAACACGTAGCTCGGCAAAATTAGCTTTTGCGAAAAGAGCGAAAGTGACTGAGTCTTATTCTTATATTGCGTACATTTAAATAGTCTAATTCTTTGAGAGATGCGTTTGCAATCATAAAATTGAGGAAATTTAGTCGAGAAAGAACCGGCCGAATCAATCGCAGATACATGGCATTCGCTTTCTGAGATGGTGAAGCGGGTGGGAAAGTAAGTTTGAACTGGATTGTAGTCCACATGTTCTCTAGGTACTAATTAGTAAGGAGATACTAAACCACTCCGCTTGATAGGCTAAAACAAGACGAAAGGATACTGAAGAAATGAAGGAAACTTCAGAAAGCTCTAGAGTTGGGAGACAAACAGAAAGATCCAGAACTCGTATGTATTTGGAAAGGAAATTAAAACTTAGGAGGTGTTTTTACTTCAGTTTGTACCTGTTGATACAGATTTGTAGAATCTTTTGCTTAGCTTCCTAGAATAAATTCTATCTCAAAAACTTTCACTGGTGATTTTGATATTCAGGATTGAGCAGAGAAATGACAGGATGATAAGAAATAGATAATATTTTGTTACTTTAATGTATATATTGTGAACTATCTACTCAAGTGGGGGAGTTTGAGAGCTAGTTCCTTCGTAACACAGCCCAGCTGTCAGATTTGGACTGGGTTATGGTAGCAATTAAATTCTTTAATTTCACTCGCTTAATTCTAGTGTAAAAGATAACACAAAAACATTTCGCGGTGATACGGCATTTCTAGACAGAGAACAAGCTGGCATGAAGCTTGATATTTACTACAACTAAGATGTTTGACCTCTGTTCCAATTTCCTTTATAATACAATCAAACCAAAAGCTAAAACACGGCTAACTCACCTGAGTTGTGAAGTTGAGATGTTCAAAGATGGAGTCCTGCCGCACTTCACAATCACAGAAATAGTGTATTTCTGGCAGAGCCCACCAAGATGTTAAAACGAATAGCTTCTGATGTCCATGTCAAGGAATGTGACTCTTGTTAGAGATGGATAAAGTGAACTGGACAACACGGAATTGGTTCAGCTGTTCTAGGAATGTGTTGAGACTTGTTTCACCATGAGTCCATAGCATCAGGAACAGGACGACGAACTGTTCTCGATGCATCGTCCGCTACGTGGCGCCACTCTCGTCTCAGTCTTTATTCTACGTTCGAACACTTCTGCGTTCGATTGGGTCACGAATGCAAGTAGTTTAACCCAGTGCCCCTGCTCACAAGTGAGTGTAGTAGCTAGGCACAGACAATTGACAGTCGTGCTGCGTTTTCAGTGTATGCGTGAGAGAGTACAGATGATGCGTTAGCAGAAGGGAATTAACACCTGCCCATTCGGGCGAGAACTACCCGAGATTGCACGAAGACACTGTGACGTCACATTCATTAATACATTTCTGTACTAACTTACACTTCCAGTGTAGATAATGCAACACCGAGCAGACCACCCGAACAAACCTGTGGTCTATCAGCTCTCAGAGTCTAACAAATCCAGACTTCTCCCTTGGTAGTTATCTTAAGGCGTACAGAAATAACGCCAATAACACAGAAGAATTGAACATGAACATAACCTCTACAATGTAGATATAACCGGTGGAGTACGTTGAAACGTTGCCAGAAGTATGGTGAGATGTAGCTAAACGTGTCCAGAACAGAGTTGAAGCTTTGGGTATTTGTTGCAACGTGTAAGGTACGTTGAATAGAATTTTTCACAAAGAGAATTCACGATGTTCTTTTAAGCTGAACATTCGTTGGAGAGTTGTCCTCTTTCGCGACGAAATTGATGCTAAATTCTCGCATTCTCTGAACAGTTGCAGCTGCGTAATGGGCAGATGCGAGATCGGGCTAGAAAATATAACCTTGATTATCAGGATAGTGTTGTTGAATATAGTGGTACAACTTCTTCTCAATGCACTCCGTGATGTATACGTTTCTGCGTTCATTTCTCCCTGGGGTTCTTGAAAAAAATGACTGCGGATGCCTTGGTTAGGCTTATTATGGGAACTTTTGGCTGGAAGTGCTGCTTCTTCCTTCTTCACAAATTACTTGGTCGGATGTGGAGAAATTAAGAGGTAATAACTTTCGTTGTTCATTAAAACGTCCAAATCAAATGAAGCATCTTTGGCTCTCTTAAGCAAATAGGGCAGTCGTTTTCGCTTCTGCTTCTCTTGATCAGACTTGACTTCAGGGGAAGCTGTCTGTTTTCTTTCTATGTATCTCATATCTTGCACTATCTTCTTCATCGTTTTGTGACAGTGACCAAATTTCTTCCTCAGTTGTGTGTAGCTGACGTCAGCTTTCGTGTCCAAGATATTTTGCAAAATTTGCTTGTAATTTTGTTCACCTTCTTCCTCGGACGACCACATCCTAGCTTCCTCTTCACCCCCTGCCCATTTTCCTTAGAGTCTTGTAAACCCAATTTCGGCCATATTCTTTCTTTAGAAAATGTTTCACAATATCTTACTGTCAAAAGCATGCTCTAAACGAAGTCATTCCAATTTTATCCTGTTCAACCATTGCACATTAATTTCAATTTCGCTAACCAACACAGACTGGATATCGTTCGCATCTTCGAGTGTGCACTTTTTAATGACTATCGTTGATTAGGTGTTTTTCATGTGGCCCATGATACTAAGTCTGATAAGTTATTTACGTCTTTTTTCTCCTGCAACAAAAGTGTCACAACTCAAAATTTTACAGAAAAACGCAAAGAAGTGTCTTACTTAAGAAGCTATATGCAAAATCCGTGAAACACTTATGCTATCTACCGGCCACCGATATAGACTTGTGGCATTTTTTTGTCAAAGAAGAAGAATGGTTCTCTAATGCTTTTGAGAGAAAGAGAAATTGGAAAATTTTGAGTTGTGGCACTTTCCTTGGAAACGTGCGATATAGAGATACACTACTCCCGTCTACTCTGTTTATTTAAATTTCCCACCGCAAAATTCGAACCTAGGACATCATAACTAATAGCCTGCCAGACTAACCACTACTCTACTTTCCTAGAAATCGTACCGTGTTGTACTTTTGTATCATAGGAATGCATATAAGTGAATAAATATTGCCTTTGATTCAGGCACGTATCTAGAAATTGGTTTCTGGGGAGGGCATCGCCTTCAGGGAGTCCTCCAAAATTTGTCTGTCGGTGCGGAGCATATAATTTTTCCTAAAATTCTTCTACTTTTTTAAAATCTCAATTTCCGGGCGTGGGGATAAATACGTCCTTACTTTAATTCAATGTTTGATAGGCTGATTTGGCTTTGTGTTAAAACAGTGATTGTCCATTCCTGATGATTGACCAGGAAGTTCCGACAATAAAATGAGACAATCATCTACTTGTGCTTAGCATGGAAATTCAAGACTGCTAGCACATTCTAGCAGAGATCTCTTTTGAGTTTGTTACTTTCCGGAGCGGCGTAAAAAAGGAGGTCCTTGAAAGGTGCCTCTATTTTTGGATATGGGCCCTGGTGTTGTATATTAAGTTGATCCCATTTCATGCTCTGTGCGTCAGCCCATGAATGAGCAATAACTTTCCAGCTTATCCTTTTTGGTGAATTAAGTTACTCTTATATTTTTATGGGCGTTCTGTTTCTTTATCGATTTGCTCGTATATTATAATAATTACAAACATATTTTGCAGAATTTAAAAACAGAATATCATTACGGTGTGTAAATTAGAGGGACAAAAATTCAGATATCAACCGCTTTTCGCTTTTACGAAGAACCTACATTAGTTTCTGTTTCCGCTAACCGCAAGAAATCCAAAGAGGAATTTCTCTTCTGCTGAAAAGAAATAAATGGCGAGAAGCTAAAATAATATTCGGTGTTTGTATGGAATTGAGCCTTTATAGAGATAGCAACTACAGTGACGCCACCAAGCTTCTTCCTCTGGAAGTACACCCTCTGTCTTTCAGTATGCCCACTGTCTTCCCGATTCTGATACTGTACAGATGCTTATCAGAATAATGGAAACACCTGTAGTTGGCAACACGTCAGATGTATGGGTTGGCAGTGGTGTCGTGGCGACCGCAGCGCCGGACTGCTGGTGGTGGTGTGTTAGGTCGGTCTCCATACTACGTCAGGCGTCGTGGAACAGGAGTGTGCAGTGGCTGCAGCAGACGGAGGTAGTGTAAAATGGGAGACCTCTCAGAGTTTCAAAGAGGGCAAATTGTTGGTGCGCGGTTATGTGGAGTGAGTGTGACGGCAGTGGCTAGTGTGTTAGGTGTGTCGCCAGGGACAGTGTCGAAGGTGATGACGGCCTACACAACACACGGGAAAACCACATCGGGGAAGCGGAACAGTGGGCGGAAGAAAAGCATCAGTGACAGGGCACGCCGGGTATTAAAGCGCATTGTCACGCGGAACCGTCGTGCCACTGCGGCGCAAGTGACGGAGGAACTCAATCAGCACCTCCCCCAACCTGTTTCGACAATCACAGTCCGCCGCGAATTACATGACATGAACTTACGGGGTCGTGTTGCACGGGCCAAACCTCTCATCAGGGACCAGAACGCTTTAGCACGCCGTAAATGGTGCCGCGACCATGCAACTTGGACCGTTGACGACTGGAAACGTGTGGTATGATCGGATGAGTCACCATTCACCCTATTCCAAACCACGGGCCGTGTTTATGTGTGGAGAACGCCCAAAGAAGCGTATGATCTGCAGTGTCTCCGCCCAACTGTGAAACATGGCGGCGGCACGGTGATGCTGTGGGCCGCAATATCATGGTTTTCATTGGGTCCTGTGGTCACACTTCGCGGACGCATCACTGCCAACGATTATGTCGCAATTTTAGGAGACCACTTGCATCCTATGGTCCGGATGTTGTTCCCGGACAATGACGCCATATTCCAGGATGATAATGCACCCATTCACACAGCTGGAGTTGTTGCAGCGTGGTTTGAGGAACATCGGGATGAAGTTCAACACCTCCCCTGGCCCGCCCAATCCCCAGATCTCAACATAATTGAACATCTGTGGTCCATCTTGGAAACACGACTCCGGCGACGATTTCCACCTCCATCCTCTCTCACACAACTGGCCGATGCCCTGCACGAGGAATGGTGTAATATTCCACTTGCTACCATTCACGACCTCTATGCCTCCATCCCACGTCGCATCAAGGCTGTTCTGAAGGCGAAAGGTGGCCCGACACCATATTAATCTGGTAAGTTGCACTTTCGTTCAGGTGTTTCCATTATTCTGATAAGCATCTGTAACTCCACTGCTTTAAATGAGTGTGTATTTGTCGCGATTTAGTACGTTATGTTTTGTGTTTGAAAACTCTTAAAAATGGTTCCTATTCTTTTATACATTCATTTATATTCGTCCTTTTCTTCATACATAAAGCATAAGATGCGGAAAATTGCCGCAGTGTAAATAGTAAGGAGATGATAAAAATGTATATCTACACAGATTATTTTGTAGTACAATGCCTATAAATACATTACAGTTTAGAGGTTCTTTTTAAAGCATGAAAGATATTCAGTATAGCGTCCACGTACGTTTTTCAATGAGATAAGTAAATCAAGCTATTTCTAAACGCACAGAGGATCTAATTACAACTATTATGACTCGCATTTAGGTAACATTTCTCGTCGTCTTTAATATGAACCTGTTAGGTCTTTCGGAGCGGCTCTTGTTCCGTCTTCAGGCCGTTTTAGAAGTGTGTATTTAGTGTATGTATTTATTATAGGTTACTCCATTTCGAATTTTAACACACCTATGCTTATTGCTTATCTGTACACACAATTGATCATTCTTAGACTTCATAATTCTCATATTTGAAGAGAAATTTTATGTCAATATTGCCTACATTTTACCTACACGTTGCAGACATTCGATTACTTCAATTCTTCCAACACAGCCACAGCTACTCAGATAAAATACATTCTTTTACAAATCTTTGGCGTCTAACAACAGTGAGAGCGGAATAGCTTAAAAGCAGTGCCAAGCGGCCAAGTTGCGTTGATTATTCAGCCTAAGATTAAGTCTTAAGAGCAAAAATAGTGTGTGTGTGTTACAGTTGGACTGAAGTGTTTCGGTTAAGAAATAATACACATGTTTCCACATGCATATTTATTAAATATCACATACAATATAATCTCAGTAAAAACTACATACATACTTAAATTTCATCTCTACGACGGCTTGAAGATGAATGAAAGCCGCTCCGAAAGACCTAGCCAATTCATATTGAAGCAACTACTTAAGATAACGAAATTGAAAATCTTACTTTAATGTGCGTCATAGTAGTTGTAATTTAGATAAAATAAATAATGTTAAACCTTAACAATAAACGGTTTACATCATACCGTAGGCTTTTTACCTATACGAAAGGTTTCACAGAAACCATCTACTTTCGAATAGCGGGGGGAAATCTGGAATAAATAATTGCGACCAACAAAGGTAATGTTTATATGGTGGAAAGGAAAGGAAGAAGTAAAGGCTTACTATATTTCTACCATAGCAAGAAGAGCGATTAAAATAACGTCTCCTCGTGGCCAACAAATACGTTAAACTCTATTGTTTTAATTTCTTTACAGCTTGAAAATTAGTTGGTCATAATATATGCTTTGATGTAAACTAATAAACATATATTCTTGAGAATGTTTCCTCATTTCGTTACGATAATTATTATCTATTAAAATGAGTGTCTTCTTTCGTTGCATAAGATTAAAAACATCAAATAAACTGGGATTGGAACTGTAATTTTCAAATTGATTCTTCGTATAACCCCGCCTGGATCATACATGCACGCGTGCAATATTAGTCATATACATGATTTTTTTTACAGTGTCAGTTATGTGTACACTCTTATGCATATTTTACACATATCCTCCATTATATCCAGTTATACGAATATGTGAATCAATCAAACAATATTAGCCACTGGCACAAAAGAGGTACCGAAGTCTAGATTCACCCTCCTGAGGTGGAGATGTAGCTAAATCGTCATCTCGTCCTCTTTTCATGAGATTTATCTAATTTCGTCAAAATCGTTAGTGTCTTTCTCGAGATAAAAAGTTACACACGAAATATACAATAATTGCTCGTTTTATAAAATATCGCACGTTCGCAAGAAAAGTACCACAACTTCCCACATACCAGAGTACATCCCTGGGACGTCCCATTTAGATCCCATTAACGTCAGATTTCAAAAGCTCCCATAGCGATGTCCTAAGGACGTCCGTGGGATAACTCTGTGGGCAATACAAACAGTTCATCCCGTATGGATGTTCCCCGGAAATCCGTGCGGGATTTCCTACCTGGAATTTCTATAAATTAAATCGACCTTACTATTATTATTATTTAATTAATTATAACTATACGAAGGATATGCCTTCGTATAGTTATACGAAGGATTTATTATAACTATACGTCGCATGGATGTAAACGGGACGTCCCGATATCCTGCCAGGAGATCCGTCAGATATCCCTGGGACGTCATTTTGCTATGTGGGTTAAAAATTTTCATTTTTTTTAAATTTATTTTTTTATTTTTATTTTTTTGCCTCAAAAGCATTAGAGAGCCATTCTTTGACAAAAATGCCACAAGTCTATCTACATCTGTGGCCGGTAGATACCTTAAGTGTTTAACGGATTTTGTATATAGCTTCTCAAGACGTCACTTCTTTTCCTTCTCCTGTATCTTCCTTTTTCTTTATTTGAGTTGTGACAACTTTTCTTGCGAACGAGCGATATGATATGTTGTTGTGCGTAGAAGGCATTGTTTAAAATAGTCGGTGAATACACACATGTACCTGCATGCGTATATCCTCTATTTCACCCCATAGTTACATTTCTATTTACAACAATTTGTTTCAGCACATGTTTTGAAGCCCCACTGTCCGTACATGATAATCGTATCTATAAATCTTCATTAGCTGAAGCTTTATATATCTGGAGTTTACAGCATTTACCGCTGTAAACTTTATTTTTCTACGTTAGGAAACGAAGGCAGAACAGGTAACAGCAAAGAGTGGCCGGCAGCAAGGTTCGAACCTGCGCGGCTCCAAAGTCGCGACCATGAATAGTAGATTATAGGAGCTGGATATAAAACGGTGTCTTGATATTTTCCAGTTCTTACAGTAGTTTACAAACTAGGTAAGTAGAATTTAACAACTATGGAATTGAAATCTCTTTAAGATTCAGGAGTGGGAGGGATGATCCTTTCTCACCAAGAACAAGACTTAATACGACTGTGGCTCCTTCCTTAATAAACGCCCTTCATTGGTTTCCGTACACAGTACAAAATTAATCAAAATGCTAAAGTACGGAGGCTGATTTTGTATTGTTTAATATTTACTTCGGCGAACTTCGCAATTTCCTTGTACTTATGCCTGTAAGGTAATAAACCTCTTCAGTTTCGGAGCAAACCTTGCTCCTTCGTCTGGAATACAAACGCTAAAAATGTTGTAGGATTAAATAAAGAAAAATATGAAAACAAACGTGGAAACATTACATCATAAGTACGACACAAATACGATGAGACTGCGAAGTTCCACAAAGTAAATAAATATTATTTAGCACAACTTTCCAAGTAAGCATGAACATTTTAAAATTGGATTTTATCCTCATGTTTATGTGATATTAACGTGTAAAATATTCCATTATTACATTAAAACAAGCTAATTGATTTCCTTATAAAAATGTACATGACTTTTTCAAACAAAATGTTATTTCTTTTTGCAGCATGATACAATGCAAGCTCTGTTAGCAAGAGACGAAAAGTTGGATAGCCTAGTAGAAAAAACAACAGAATTAAGTGAACAATCGAAAATATTTTATAAGACAGCTCGTAAAATGAATAAAGGGTGTTGTAATTTATAATAATAAAGGACTGATCTGAATTTAAAAATAATAAGTCTCGTTAGTAAAAGTAGTGGTAAAGATTGTGATTTCCAATTTCAAGCCAGTTGTAAGACATTTGTTTCTCAGTGATGTGTCCAAATAATAGAAAAGGAAAAAAAACATCTAGTGAGGCCTATTTTGTTTGTCTATACGTTGTAATGCTTGATAATGTTACTAATTTCTGTTAAGCCGTTATCTTCAAAACCGAGAGATGAAATAAAATAAAAGCACTTGTTAAAAACATTCTCATCGCTATGGCATGCTTCCATTCAGTTATAATGTACGTACAATATATTCCAAACGAATTGTTAAGATGTGTGTTAATGTTTTAATTTTGTGAATGGATGTGATTTGTTTTCATTGTTATATTTAGTATGGATTTAAATTGGCTACTATTCTGAGCATACATTATACATATTTTTAAGTGAACTGTTGAAAGATATATATCATAATCCATTCCGTTATTGGGAGTGTGTATAATAGAAGGTTTTAGTGGGCGAGGAATGCCTTTCCATCCAGCTACGGATCTGCGTAAGAAGCGATTTTGAACCCTTAATGTGAAAGGGTTGCGAAAAAATAATTCTACACTTTCGAAGTTTCTTTCCCAACAATTTGTATTGTTGATGATTCTCTATCCTTTATCTACAACCAAATATACACTTTTCACATCTTTTTTCTTTCCACATTTTTTTTTTTTAACTGAAGAAATGAAGTGATCCTTTACGAGAAAGGAATGAATTGCTTTAAGATACCGAGGTATTGTAATTACTCACCTCCGAAGGAAGAGTAAGAATAAAGTGCACTTGGCGTTCTTACTGATTTTGATTAATTGATTTTGATTGACATATATCTTAACAATAAAAAAAAATACGTATTTGTTACATGTAGATGCACGTTCCCTATTTTTTATTTTTTTATTTAATATTTGGGTTGTATTGGCATCTTATGCCTAAGCTGGTCTCATATCTAAGAAATGGCCGTTCCTTGGTAAGCACACCTACAGAGGGAGTTAAGAGAAAAAAAAGTCTCTGGTGTGTACTATTTCACTATTCACCAGTGGGACTCAATATGTCAGAATGGGCAATCTGAGCAAAATTCGAACCCACTCGACCACATCAGTACCCTTTCAAAGCAGTATTCTTCACCATTGAAACATGTTGACTGGATATTTTTTGTTTCTATGATTAAACTCAGTTAATAAATATAGAAAAGTGTATTCCCAACAGCAAACAGTCACATCAAACCTTTTAGTGCAGAAGCCACTTTTTTTTTTCTACGTTATATATACTCACTGAAGGGAACAATATTTACTGTATTAAGAAACAGATTGTCCAATTCTTTTGGAAAAATCTATGTCACAGGTAAAACAATTAACTGTTTGTAAAGTGGATTCTATTTGTTATTTAGTGGGAACTTTCGTGTGGAAAAAAAAAAATACTTTTGAAACTTGGAATGAATATTGTTAATAAAAAGAAAAAATAACAATTTTTTTTTTGCATTAAATCAGTAACATTTAATTAAAAAAAAAACAGTTCAACCTGTTTTCATAATTCATTGATGTGTGGTAAGCCAGTTTTTTTAAAAACGAAAAAAAAAAAATGCCAAGAGTTTATGAGTGTATCTGTGTTCCTATTCCAAAGTTTCACGTGGTGTATACGTGTGAAATGTTAATATTGTTCAAAGTTATTTTGTTGTAAGTTTTTTTTAAAAAAGTGTTATCTACACATTGGGAAATTACACAAGTTTCAGAGTTTTTGAAGAAAAAGGTCGACTGAAACTATGAAAAGCCTATTTTTGTACAACATTTTCAGATGAAAGAATGATTGTACTATTTTAGAGGTTTGTAGAAGCAGTAATTATTCATAGACAAGAAACAAAAATAACGATTGTAATGAGGTAGGGAAGTTTAGAGCATTGTAACCCAAACTTAAATGTTCTAGTTTTTACAAAGAAAAAAAATATACATATATATATATATATTTTACAATGTCAGCATTTTCATTCTGAACTGCCAGAAATGAAGACTGGATTAAATACGCTCGGCCAATAATGGCTGTTGAATTCAGAACCCCAAGACTCTGATATCTAATATATTTTGATGTGCTGTGTGAATCTTGATAGCTACTCTCCATCAAGTGGTATTAATTGTTTTCAAAGTTTATATGTTATTTAAGAATGTGAAAGCAATATTGTCGCAAGTATCCACATTAGATGTTAAGTGTGGAGGAAGTGTAATGAAAATACATTTAAAAAAAAATACTAAGTGTATTGATAACTGTTCACGTGAATTGTTTTCTAATGTGAAAAAAAAATTCAAAACATTCCAGAAAAGAACTGAGAAGAAAAAATAAAAATGGCTGATGTACTATGTACATACAAATTAGCATAAAAAAGAAGTGTTACAATATTTATATTGCATTTTTATTGTCCAAAGACGTAGAAAACAAAATCATCTATTTTTCCTGCACAGTTTATACTAATATAACTATCAGAAAAAAAGCTTGTTTGTTTGTTTGAAATTTTCACTTATTTAATTTTTTAATAAATCTTATTTCCATGGACGTTATAAACAACTTAGATCCCTGTAGCTAAACGTTGCTTCTGTTTGTAAGAAGATAATTCCCAAGAGAAGTAATTCTGACGATGATTTCAGGTATTTCGAAAGAAAAACGTCAGAGATTCGATTCTGGAACCATTTGTATGTACACCTATAGACATAAAGATTGTCGCATATCTTTAGAGATTATTTACGAAATTCCCTCGCAGAGGGAAATTTCCAGCAGTAGAGGGAAGTTCCCTGACGTTGAAAAATATGAACATAATCCGACATTAAAACCCATTACAGAACAATTGTGATATATATTGTAATTATTTTCACAAATAAATAAGGGATTACAAATCAAAAACAAGATTCTAAAATAATAATAATAAATTATAAACACTTGATGCGATATCAATTCACACTCTTTCTTACCTTGAAATCTTGTAAAATAAATATTTATCAGTATTTAATAGGCTGGACGAGGGGTTACCGCAGTGGACTCATATTGAAATTTCATTTCATCACGGGTTCAAACCCTAATCGTCGCTATTGTTTTTTTTTAAATTGTAGATTACTATTGATAATCTTCTTTTTTTTTTACGTTTCTAGCTAATTCAACTATGATACTTCTATATTTTACTGTTAATTTAACAGTCATTTCAAGAATCGTTTACTATTTTTAGTAAAGAAACGTAATCTGAAAACCGATTGATTTCTTTTTAAAGAGTTTAAGAATGTAAAGTAATATGTGTCAGAAATGTTCTGGAATAAAACAATTTAGTGATTACTTATTTTATTGAACACTTACTCTAATTGCCCCAACTCTTCCGAGAAGATTAATGAGCTTCAAAACTTTACGTTAGTTCTTGAGTCTAGGTCACACTAGGCTAGTTTACCTGCGAGTGGCTGTTGGGGGTTCCCACTTGGTTTACCATCGCTTGTATTAAATACTGATGGCAACGTTAATACAGAGTAATCCATATAGACCTTTACAATTTCAATTACTTATTTATTACTCTTGTGGAAGTGACACATGGGCGGAAGAGAGAAACCCTGGGAAGGGGGCAATTACTTTAAAAGCTATCGTTTAGAATGAAACATTGTCATTCTGAAATAACTGGGGGGGGGGGGGGGTAATGCGCCATCATAAATCCACCCATGATTAGTGACAGTGAATTTGAGATTGCATTGCATTGTCGAATTGGCTCCAGCAGAATAAGTTGAGCGGCCATCGCTGAAATTAAAATACTATTATCGTCCATAGTTGACCATTGTTAAAAAGTTAAACAGTGAAGGCTTACATATGCTTCATTTTCTAATGTGACGTAGGCTTTACTATTTCAACTACTACTACTGCGGCTACCGCTGCTTTTAGGTCTCTTAATAGCAAAGCTATAGCAAAATGGACCTTCTATTCCCGCTCATGGTGTCAGTCCGTCCTTCCGTGTCTAGAAATGAAATCTCAGGAATTACAAGGTGTAGAGAGATGCTTGAGATGTTCTTGGAAGTGTCTTAATTAAACTATCTCAGAGCCCCTGGAATCGTCTTGATTGGTGCAGTGATTCAGTATTGCCAGACCAGTTTCTAAAAAAAATCAATTCTTAAAATTGTTTCCATTCAATTATACCTAGCTGCACCAAACATTATTCGACGCAATACAAATACATTCAGAGAGCATACGTTGCCGAGAAATTCACTTACCAGTGTTGCCAGTCTATTTTCTATAAAATTATCTTTTTTTTCTTATTGCTTCCATTATTTTAGTCATACCAGCACTAAACTTGGCATAATCATTGTTTGACTCAGTAAGAACATACCACGGCTATCCCCACTCCGCAGGAATCCCGTTGTCAGTATTGTCATCCCATGCCAAAATATATCTCTTGAACCATAGGTGTAGAGACATACATTATGTGCCTTTCGAAAGGTCTTAGTCAGAGCCGCCGAAATAGACTTGATTGGTGCAGTAGTTCAGTATTGCCAGCACATTAAAAAAAAATATGAATTATTTAAATTGCTTCCATTCAGCTACACCCAGCTGTGACTATAGGCAGTTGTCAGTGTTGCCATCCCATTTTATAAAAATAATGCTTGTATGGTTAAAATGCTATCAAGGGACCGGATCCTTTGCGATTGCAAGTAGAAGCGCAGCTCTAACTTTTTCTGCTGCTGCTACTACTTTTAATTCAATAAATACTAATAGTGCTACTCCTGACTGCTAATACTACTACTACAAACTGCTAATATGCCGAAAGCCCAGATAAATGGTGAGTTCGTAATGCCAGCGAGTCGGTCGCCGAAGTAATTCCTAGCGAAAGTTACGTCAGCACGGAGAGAGATTGGATAATTTTGTATCACGTAGAAATTAAAAAAAAAAAAAAAATCCTCTCTAACGTGACTTTTCCAAGCTATTTCCGTGAAGTACCTAAAGTTTTGATAACGCGTATAATGAAACAAGAATCTAATATGACTTGTCTTACCTGTGTTCATGAGTTCTGTAAAGCGTTGAAAAATCCAAAAGAAAAATTAACCTTAGGTTTCGAAGCTATTTCTGTGAATTTAGTTAAATGTTGAGAGAGGAACAATTGTTTATAAGTAAAAAAGAAGAAGTAAGAAATATCATCTGAGAATCAAACCCATGCCTCACTACTAGGAATCTTACGTTCTATCCATTAGAGCAAGCAGGTTCTTAAGAGCGAGTGCTTCTCAATATCCTTTGTTTCCACAACAAAGTTGAGGGTGTTAAACTTCTGGAACGTTAATAAATAATATATATAACTGCTTTTGTTTGTTTAGTCTTTATTTCTGGCGTTTTAGTTTTTATATTCTGAATTTTTAGTATTAAATTATTATTCAGTATTTTGCAGGATTTTAATGCTTTTTTTTAGTTGACGGCACGTTAAGTATCTCTTGCATAGAGGTAAATTGTTCGTGTAGAGGTAAATAAAATGCATGGGAATTTTGAAACTTGTAAATAAAATTTACATATTCATATAAAACCCCAGACGCTTCTGTATGTTTGCCCTTTCAGCGGCTTTCGAGCACTTCTCGTTGGACTAGAAGGTTGAAATTTGGCATGACTATTCGTGAATAGACTGGATTTTTTTTTAAATCAATTAATCGGTTACGTACGTCAACCTCAAACCCCGTGTATCAAAAGTACACTTTGCATTGAGCTAAAAAAGCTGAAATTCGCCATGAAGGTTGGTTTTAAAAGCCATACAACACAACATTCAACAAGTTTTCTTTTGTTTCTAATGAAAGATTATTTTGAAACAGAAGAAATATTTTAAAATGTCTAACTAGAAAAACTTATCAATTTTAACCAACATGATAAATTGACGCCATCATTAAAAGATGGAGCTAGTGTTGCCTGCATTATGCTATTTTGTATATACTCTCTTATGTAAGCGTTTCGCCGTTAGAAAGCAATCACGTAGTTCGGCAGAACACTAAGAGATGGCACCAGAACGGTAAGAGATGTTGAAGGGAAATCAATGCGACTTTGATAATAAAAATATTAAACATATATCTGTAAAGTGCATAAAATTTTGAAATTACGTATAATGAAAATAATACTAACTTTTCCAACCTACGTCAATGAATTAGTAAAATGTCTAAAAATGTAAAAGAATAACAAAGGAGATTTTTAAGCAGAAAGAAAGAAAATGTAAAATTCTTTAAAAATCTGGAAAGGTATGTGCAGTTGTCGAGCATCAAATCAGGGCCACCCGACTAGGAAAGGTGACGTGTGTTTTGCGACCGTGTATTTTCGGCCGAAATACAGGCGAGCGTGCGTTTTGCGGCCCGGAATACTGATGCATAGTAAAATGCCAATGTTGAACCTAATAACTAGATTGATATTTTTATGGAAGAAGTTTGTTGTATATTTCTGGTTAGGTTACTAGTTTCATTTTAGGAGCTAGGAACTAGAATTTAAGAGGCATTTTGGCTAAAGGCAAAGGTATCCCCCTGTCCGATGCGTACGCGTGGTTAAAGGCACATGGGACATGTGAAGGTAGGGCTCCGAATATACTCGATCCACGGCATGAATTGAGGAGGGGTGCTTAGTCTAAGCGTGACCATTTTGATTTGATGTCTAATCACTCACAAGACTAACTTGTAAGTCCCATTAACAAGTGACAGTGACAATCGGTACTGTGAACCGATAGTGGTTTGCCATTGACTTCCATCGGATAAAGATTACGTACGAAAGACGGCGAAAGAAAAGATGACCTAACGTGCCTCCGAACAATTTATGTCCCTACCCGGAATCGAACCCGGGACCCTTGATTACAAGACAGGAAGCATTACTACTCACTCACAAGGGGCAACGAGCATTACTACCACCCAAGGTGCCTATAAATAACAAGAACACTTTGGCAGTCACTTTTATAGGTAGATGCATGCCAGAAAAAGCCTCTAGCGTCCTGGCCGAGATTTGAACGCGGGCTGCCCGATTGGCAGTCAGACACGCTGAGCTGCGGCGACTCCTAATTCAATTTGGGAACTATTAGAAATCTTTTTCACTTTCACATACATATTGATGTGGTAAACCAACTTTGCACAGAAAGTAATACAAATCCACTCAAATATCACGCACAGATACGAATTCATGCCGAGAAAGCGACAGAGAGAGAAAGCGGGTTAGTTAAAATTAGGTTATATTTTCCCGTTTTTTCTTCCGTCCGTGATTGTTCTCCTTATTTAGTGTTTTCTGCGTTAATTGCTCGTTCTACATGTGTGTACTGCATTTGGAAATTTGAGATACTATTGCTTCTTGCCGGGGAATTTTGAAAGCTGGTTCTCAGAATGGAAACTGTTACCTTAGGTTAGTTTTGTGGGACCTCAGGCAACCAACGGACAGAGCGATGTTGCTGAATACACAGTTAAGATGTAATATCGTTAATTGACTTAACTGGTTAAGACATCGCTGACTCTATAATAGGTAGATTGATAGTGAAGCGCACGATTCACATTCCAGGGATCGCAAACCGCAATACTCTGTATAGTCGCAACTTGCTCCTGATTATACATGCTTCCGTTCTTGACGAATTTGAAGAGTACTTCTACTTTCTTTTGTTGACACTAATTCATTTAGTTCACCAATGGAAAATCACGTATTTATGTTTACATAACATGCAAGTAATAATAGTAATAATAAATAATTTCCTACACACTAGTAATTATAATGCTAGCTACTTCTGTGTCGAAAAATATTTACTGGCAATAATTTAGCAATTCGCGAATGCGGGATTTTTGGAAATCAATACACACTGGCAACTCTGCTTGCTTGCCGCCATACGTTTATCGTTACGGTAACTTTGTAGGCGCATCATTTGTTGTCATTACGGAAAATTTTCGAGTTACGGAGGTAACTAGATATCTCTGGCAGTGATGGCGTGAGAGGGGCTAGCGGTGCCCCTGCCGGTCACAGACACAAGTGAATCGCTTGTTAAGATTAATCAATGAAGCACATCAACGGTGGTCGGTGACGTAACAGCTATGCCGTCTCAGAATTTGTTCGCTTGACAGTAATAGCTAATAAGCATGACTCTTCAGATTCTAAGAAACCATTTTTACGTATAGGTTACGGTGAGTGAGCGAGAAAATATCTGCCTTGGCAACTGAGCTTTCCCGCGGGACTCCAAATAACGGAAAACAAGATATTCGGGCCAACAGTAGCAGTGTGAGCTCACGATTGTTATCGTGAACGGGCATCAATCAAGTTGACTTACGCCGCCACTGATCTATGGAGCTCTGCAATAGTTGGGGAACTGATAGTAGGTTTACAGTTTATTTGGAGTTCGAGCGTTGGCATAATATCTTTTTAACCTACGTATTTGTTGCTGAAAGAAAATGAAAAATGTGTTTCCAGATTCAGCAAAATAGATAAATAACAGCACTTTCCTTGGAACTGGTAAAATAATTTCGCGAACCTGATATTGCTTAATGCAGGCACGTATCTAGAAGAGTTTCACGCAGAACCAGTGCCTTCACAAGGAGGACCTGAGGTCTGTATGAAATTTACGTAAAATGCATATAATTTTGCCAAAAATTATATTAATATTACTAAAAATATCCGATTTCGAGGGAGGGAGTCTGGACCCCCCCCCCCTCTAAATAATCCCAGGCTTAAGTTCGAAAATGCATCTACACGGACACATTTCTCAACATGTCAAATGTCTGTTTTATTTTATTACCCATCCAACAAATGTTTCAAGAAGACTCTTTTAACGCAAGGTTTTGAAAAACGGTTTTTAGCAAATCTGACAAGATAAAATATATATTTTTATTATAAATTATTTAAAATTAAAACAATTTATTAATATCTGCCCTGATTGCACACTTAAATTTAAAATACCGGTAGAAATAACTGGACAAATCATGTAGTTTATTCAGTTACTAAGAGAGGGCAGTGATGGTCATTAGTACATTAGATGTTTTCTAACTTCTTGGAAAAAGTATCTCATTTGACATTTATTTATAACAGTTTGGGTTTACGGAACCGAAATTGAGTTACATTATTTAAAGAAACAAATATGGTAATTCATTTTTAATACAATTGATCCTCATCTACGTCGTAAATAATTCTGTCTTCATTAAATTCCATCAAGTATTTAATTTGTTAACAAAGCCTAGAATAAAAAATTCCCCTTGGGTTACAAAAAAAATCCCTTTGCGGGGGAAGAACGAGGGAACGTTACAACTTGCTGGGATTTTTGGATTTACAATTTTTTCGACGCAAAATTTAATTTTATTGTATATTACCCTTGTTTGGCTGTATATCAGGACAATATTTTTCACACAAATACGTTACGCAATTCTGCTTATCATTGCAAGTCAGTGAATTTATACGACGCTTCAATATATTTATTTTTGAGAGAAGAAATCTCAGCTATAGACATGCGACAATCTTTTTGTACATAGCTGTACCAATGCTCCCACTAATTTATCAGATGAATAAATGGTTTATGTTTGTGAATGTTACGCACAGTAACTTGCTTCCCTTAATATTCTGCGAGACAGGACAATGGGACACTTTCCTTTGTCATTTCAAGACGGAAATTGAAAGAACACGGACGATTACAAATAGCAAGATTTCAGACCTTGATTCCTTCGGTTCCCGCTACGTAACCTCCGTAAGTCTTACAATTGAATGAAGTTACAGTACCTGGCATAAAACACACAAAGCAACAGAATTATCTGACAACACTCTTTAAAACTTGGATATTACGAAGATTAAAAAGACAAACTCATATATACTAGGACGAGCCGAAAGAATTATTAATATTCAGAGATATTTATAAGTATTCAGAACCTCATTTCAAAACTTTGAAACTGTACATTTCTACACTTCATAGTATCTATGACTAACAGTCCATGTTCACCACTGTCGTTATTTTTGTTCGTGACAGAAGGAAGAAAACAATAGGGGTCATGACCTTAGTCTACGTACCATCCCGACGTTCGACTGGTGAAACTGAAGAAAACCTCATCCAGGATGACGGGCACGAGAACTCGAACCCTCATACGTTGATCTGAAGTCTGCGACAGTAACAATTCGTCAACGATTTGACGAAGGGTCGTATCTAAAAAAAACAATCTTCCTTTTTTGATATAATAATACCTGGAACACTTTCGGAAAATGCGCTATATATGAGAATAAGTAAGGGCCAGACATATGATCTTACGTTGAAAAAAAAGGGTTACAGATAATGATGGTCTTATCTTAATTCTGATAAAAACTTACTTACGACCCTTGGTCAAGTAGCTGACCATGGAGCTTCAAATCCATTTCAAACTTCATAAAACTTAATTTCAAATTCTATTCACAAATCATCCCGAACTGCAAAACAAATCCACTCCATCTGCAATCTATGCAAATAAAATTTAAATGGATTTTCATCTCTGCGTTCGTGTTACTTTGCCGACTAACAGAATGTCACCAATGTACATTTGAGCAATATATGTTCCTATAATACTTACATAACTTCTCCGGTAGTACCCTTTCCATTTTATGTAATACTAACTCACTTATCCATTTAAATAAGCAATACGACTTTACATGTATTTCTGAAAATCTCGCGAGTTCATGGTGCACCTACATAAACTAGGATTGCAAGTGATACAGAAATGAAACAGATTTAGTTTTCTTTGAAGACCCTTTTTATATATTTTTCAATCTAATTTACATTAAAAATATACAAACAGATGTGGTTGATATTTTCTTAACTTTCTATTCTACTATTGCAACAATTTTTGCACCTGTTTTACTTACTGTCCACGAAAAAACGTCCCATTCAGAAATAAAATGAAAGACTATGCTTTCAGAGACGATCTAATAACTCCTTTGTCAAGGAAAAGGTGTGGTATCAAGCTAAAAAGATTTTTGTCGAGAAAGAAAAGGAGCATTCTTCTTTATCACTTACATACATATTCTACATAATGTGAAATACTTATCACAACAGCCACACAACACGGCAATTGTAAGAACTTCCTAAAACCCGTTCTTCTTCATTTGCAATACCGATATTTCACACACGCACACACACTAAAAGAAAAACAACGGAATGCACTGTTTCCTATTTTCACCACAAACCATGAGCACACGAACATTCTAAACGTATGTTTCAATGTGCTCCCTGGTATTAAAAAAACTGAAACAAATTAACAAATCAAACAGTGCGCAGACCGTTCGAAAACAATATTAAACGCACTCTGTAGTCTTCTTTCCCAACTTACTCTTCACTAAATTTTTGGGTGAATTGAAGGGAAGCCTTTATTTGCCCTTTCATGTTGGGCAGACTGGAAAATTCTTCCTTCTTTCCCTGTTTTGTTGCACCTGTAATACTGCGTCCTCTGTCTATTTGTCTCCTTCCTGGTGTAGCCCCACTGCTGGTTCATTTCAGACAATCGGACTTGCTCTAGTTCCAGCCCTTCTTCTCGTAAAGGCTCCTGTCACTGCCGCTTCCTGGAGCAACAGGCTTCTTGAGACCTTTCCCTGCTTCGTCCAGCTCTTTTCCTTCTTCCATCGCCTGCGAAGAATCCAAATCTTCCGATTCGCCAACCTCCTTCAAGGTATCTTCCTGTTCGGAACCTTGGTCGCCTCAAGCTTTCTCTGAATTATCCAATTCTGATTCTTTCTTCATGTCCTTCTAGTCTTCCTGTTCCTTCAGCAAAAGTTACCATCGTGGAAGGAGTGGTATCTTGATTCGTGAAGCTCGGGACATTCGCCTCCGCTTCCAATTGCTGACTACGCAGTACGGATAACTCACCTCAGAAGACAACTCGATGGCTGTGTTATCTCCTTGTGGTGAAACCTGTAGAGGTGTAGAAGAAACACTTCTTCCAGCTCTGGACTCTGCCAACTGAGGAAGATCCATTTTTGTATCGTCCATTCCTTACTTGTGCAACTTCTGCTTGCGTTGATGTAGGAATGGGAACATCAGAAATAGCTGAAAACACAAAACGTCCAGATGGTACATGACGTGAACTCACAGTTTCGCCAAAGCTGTCCGTTCGACGTGAAACAGATAACGTCAGGGTGCTAGGAACAATACTATCATCTCCTGCATCATCAAACTGTTGAAGCAAGTTGAAAATTGGCATTAATTGCTACTGATTTAATGGCTGATTTCATGCTGATAAAATATAAGCTATACTTAGCTGACGCATTAAATTTTTTTTTCTAATCTGGCTGTATATACGTCCGTTCCGGGCCAGAGATGTCTAAAGACCATAAATCATATTTTTATCTTGTTAACACACCTTTTGCTTTTCCTGAACAAAGAAGCCATTACTTCGTCTCTTTTCATTTCATTTATTAGTAATGAAGTTTTTCCTCTACCACTGTTCTAGAAAGTAAAACAGGTTTCAAAAACCTTTCCACACATGGATAATTTCCATTTCAGCACTTCTTGTTTCGCACACAAATGTACATATATCACATATTGATCTCGCAATCAGATAAACAATTACACAATAAAATATAACCATCATAAATGCAATACAGGGACGCATACGGTATTGTAATAAAATCATGGTTACGTTACCCTGTTTGTGAACAGAAAACAACTAAATTACAAGAAACGTAGAGCATTTCATATTTGTTATAACAATTGTAGTGAACACAGAGAGCAAATAATACATTTTTTGTATTAAAAAATTCAAGCCTTTAAAAAAAATCAGAGAGAACGTGTCGTTTTAAAGAGATTTTGCAGTTAATTCATACATTCTCCGTCTGGTAATAGAAGGGACAATAACAATATACTGTGATTTTTCGGATATCAAATAATGTGGAAAGAGTCAACCAAACATACACAACAAGTAAACCACATTCATATTTTTTTTTTATATAATCTGGCTTGAATATTCTATTAGTATATTGAGTAAATTGACTGGAATTCGTACCACTGGTATTTTTTGTCATGAGTGATCATGTATATTGTAATATCAATAAAGCTAATGGCGTCCGCTATTAAAAAATAATAATTTGAAAAAAAAAAACATGGCTTGAGGAACGAAACAAAGTACACTGATATCGATTACGAGACGACAAGTAGACTGTGAGCTAGATTTCAATTGTTACAACCTTGCAAAATGCAGTTACATTCTATGAGACTATGCTGCTAGTCGTACATACTTCTATTCACTTAAAAAAAAAATTAAATATGTTGAACCTCATACATAGAAAATATATATTAAAAAAAAAAAAAAGATCTCAAATAGTAAATATATTACACAGATCTTTAAAAAGTTATCTTTGTTGTGACAATTTAACAAAATGTTTCATTGTTCATATTTTCCTTTTCTAATAGAGACTACCTGAACAATAAAATATAAATAATTCGTATCAAAATGTTGACTAACAATATCAAAATTTCATATAAATCAGAGAGACAAAAATCAAACTGGTTATAGAAGGAATGTCCACTAATAAAACAGCAATTCTATGAAGTACCGATTAAATAAAGACGAATAAGAAAATCCTTTAACAGATCTTAAAACGGTTCGTCTCTTACATGCCAAACAAATTACTACACTGCGTTCCCTATATATTAAAACAAAGCGATAAAAATAATTGTCAGAAACCCGAACAAACTAGAAAGAATATTTAAAAAAAAAAAATGCTGAAATTATTTCAGCGAGTTGTAAACAGTTGTAATTTATTAGCCACCCTAAATCTCACCTAATACTCCCTGTTTTTCAGAGTAGTTGTAACTGGTTAAGTAGATGGTTATTTTTAATTCTATTTTCGTCTACACTTACAGTCTTTGGTTTTACGTTAATTTTTCATATATGAATGCAGCATACATACAGAAAATAATTTAGCGAACACTGGTCTAGTATTTTAATAGTGAAAGCCACCGGTGCTAAGGAACTGCAAATAGTAATTTCGGGATTCTTCGAAAGCTACTAAGAAATTTTGAGATCTGGAGTAACTAAGAATCGTAAATTTATTTTTAGTATCACATCTTTACAAAGTAATTTTCATCAATTAACGTGCAAAAAACGCGACCTCTCAGAAAGAACTCTAGACTAGTGCCACTCAGTTTCTTCAACTGTTGTAAGTCCCTCTTCACGCGCTCTCTCCCGATCGTTGCGCAAACTGAATGACCTGAAAAATCTGCTAGTTCAACAAAACCCACTTAGGGTCAGTTCTACAATCGACCGCTAAACTTCTAGTCAGCGCTAAGTTGAGGCCAAGTCTGATTTCGGTCAATGGGAGTACGCAAATTAAGAGTTGGTCCCAACTTAGCGCTCACTAGAAGTTTAGCGGTCGATTGTAGAACTGATCCTTACTCAGCAACAGCTGTAGGCCTTTTCTTTCTTCCTTTTTTTTTTATTTGGAAAATGGTGACATTTGCTGTTCACTAAACAGATTCCCCTAAATAAACTCTTCTTAGAACCGTGAACCCCTTTCTTTTTTCTTTCTCGACGTAAGAATATATTAAATGTTTTATGTGGCTTTTAATGACTAACCAAGACGTACCATGACCAACAATCTGTGTTTCTATCCGAAGTCGACATTAATGCGACTTCGGATAGAAGTCGCATTAATGAAACTTTTTGAGATATCGAAACGGACAATAATAATCCAGTATTGTCCCGAAAAGTCTGGGACGTACAGCAACGCTCAGCATCATAGCCTAATAATATTTGGATACAACTCTAGAGTTATGCTCACCAAGAGCCGATGGTACTCATTACTGAAATCCCACAGACCAAATATTGTGAAAAATTATACATTTATTTTCGTTTATCTGCATTCTATATGAATAATCGACGTATAACACACGAAAAGACCGAACATTTTTACGCTTTTGGTTTCTTTAACTACTTTTAAAGAACACAACCATAAAACCTGAAATACTACACAAATCAGGATGTAAAGCTTACGGACCATGTATATACATAATAAGAACAAGATAGTGAAACAATAACAATTACTTCAAGTCAGTGGAATCACGTATTTATCACTAAACCGAAATATAAAAATATCTCGTTAGAAAACCCCAATCTAAACTCAAACTTCAAAATGGCTTATTTGAAGTAAATCTGTGAATGAGATCTAGAGCCCACTTAGGTTGATCAGTTGGAACCATATGACCCGCATCCCGAACAAGTACTTCAGTTAGTTTCCCAGCAGTTTTAGAATAACCAGCTAATTCATTTCCTACATACCATTTGCGTCGTTTAGCCGTTTTATACTTCTCTGCTGCAGTCCACTGTAATTGTTGAAGATAATTCAACGTAAGTGGGTAAGCTACTATAATATCCAACTGTCCATTATAAGTTAACACGCGGTAATGTTCTAATAAAGCTTCAACCCAAGTTCTTACAGATTGCATCATATCTTCTTTCAGATGTACTTCAACAGAAGTGCCATTATTAAAAGCTTTATCTCCAATATGAATTGCTCTTCGAATGTCTTCCCTCTGCAAAAACTCCGCATAATCGCCCGAAATCACAGGTTCCTTGTCATGGAGATAATTGAAGTAGAAAGTGAATCCGGTCGCATTGTAGAAATAGGAATGCTCCTGAGTCAGATCTCCATTCAGAAGTTTATCAAACACCTTTCAACAGAAGAAATTTCCATTAGTTCATTGATGGACAATACGTGGTATTATAGTTTACAATGTCATGCAAGGTAAAAAAAAACCAAGAAAAACAAATATCAATATATATATGTATGTATGTAAAATAAAGTGTTACACCACACACATTCTGCAGTTAACTTTGCCTTCCCTTCTTTTACCCACGGAAATTCAGCTTCCCACTTCTTTTGAAACTTCGTTTGCGGGCATGATGTACGTCAGACTCTGAGAATACAAAAGATAAATCATGGCAGCACGTCCACGGCTATGTCTGTTTGGTAATAGTTAAGAAGTGTGCCTATGTAGACAATGTAAAAACGTAAGTACAGCTCCATGAATCAAATCCATCGGAAGAGCATGTCTTGGAACTTGGAACACTGCCCAAGAGAAAGCGAAAAGAAAAATTTCTAATTGGCCTCACCTAAGGCAGCAGTAAAGAAAATAGCTTTGACGCTAAACTAGTGCGTGACCTAACCCACGGTTACGTAAACAAACGTTAATCTAATTTAGCCCTAATCTAACCTAACGTAAACTACCCTACGGAAACTTGAAACGAACATCCAAAGTCAATATGTTTGTTTTTGTGTGTTTTATAGTCAAGAAAAGCTGGCAAGTCGTAACGGAATGTGTGCCAAAAATATACACTGAAGCTGAGAGGAGGAAAATTAAATAACCGTAATAGCAAATAGTGAGCTCTGAGGGGAAAGGGTCGAGGGCGCGACCAATAGGGGTGCAGCTATCGTACTAATATAAATAACCCGACACTGACAATTTGCCCGTATCCTTCTCAGGTAATGAACTTCTGGATCTGATTTCCAATACTTAAAGGCTACTTTTGGAACGCACTAACAATAATGCTTATTACCGTCTGAATGTCAACAAACACACGGGGGCTAAGCTAATATTTGTTTACGGGTTGGTTCAGTAAGCAGGATGCTGAATTTTTCTATTAAAAACCAGTAAAAATAGCAATTATAATATACTAATCTAATCTAACCTAACAACATAGAAAAATACAGAGGCCCACTTACCGAACAAAAGCCATTACTTAAAAACAGACGTTACTTATAAATACGAGTACAAGGACATGAACAATATTTTCATAAAAAAACTAATCGTGAACTAAAGTCAGTGAACTTTGGTTAGTGCTATATTTTTTAGTAAAGGCCATTATTTAACGAAAGTACCCCTTGTAATCCAAGTGCGGGCCAGTGATCTAGAACCCTGCTGACAATAATATTTATGATGGACAAAATAACGTAACGCTTCCCAAAAGCGATCAGGACTATGTACATATACAGCACACTCTAAACGTACTAACGACTTATGTTTCTATAGTATAGATATATAATCAGAATGAGGATTTGCCTACATACAATATTAATTATCTACTGCAACCTGGGAGGATACATCTGAGAGAAGTTCAGCCTTCTGCCTTTTTGTTTGACCATAACATAAAAGTGATTCAAACATTACTTATATTGAAGGGAGTGGAATGCACAACCTAATAAAGAAATATACGAATATAGAGCTAAATACTTATTAAAAAACGTTGTTCTAGTGTATGGAACGAGCAAAGAAGTGACTACCTATGGTTATTTACTGATACCTCATAATTACTTTGTAATACTCAGAACTGACATAATTCATAGCAATAAAAGAAACGGCAATCACGCGGTTTGCAGTTACACTAAAACAACTGGTCTTCGAAATATTGAATTATTTATGAAAACATTGGCCAACTCTTTAAACTTGAGTTACCTGTAAATGCTAACCAATCAAACGAGTTCAAACACTTACTCCAGAAGATTTACGGTAAACTTTTATAATATTCCCGCTTACATAGAGGAAAACATCACTATACATTCACTTCAAAATAAGATAAAATGAATTTTATAGGCAGTAACAGCACATATACACTTCAAAAGTAGGCCTACCATTGTTTCTTCTACTCTGGCGTTCAGATCAACACAGTTCAGTTCACATAGGCCAAGTCTTTCTCAAAATATTCTGAGGTACTTGCGAATTTCAGTTTTCACATCACTTTTATATATCTAAGGATATATATGTCTCTAGATCTAAGGACAAAGCCGCTAACTTGCGAACACTGGTCCACCATACCATCAGCATTTGAGCACTGATGTCATCACTACGAGCGGGACGTATCGGTGGATCCATCGGTTGCGTCAACTTTGATTATTACTTCGATTATAATTATTCCAAACTTTCTACACGAAACACTTGTTAGAAAATTCCCGACTTCCCCCCCCCCAAAAAAAAATTCCAGACAAATTCCCGATTTCTCGACTAATTTTTAAATTTAAGACAAATTCCCGACTACTAGACACCCTGGGAACGTGCAACCATGAATGACTGAAAAACTGCTACATTTGACCAGTGATCAAGTGGTTTGTGATAACGTAGGGAACAAATTAGCTCAAAGGAAAAGCTAAAAATATATTCCATCGTGGTTGGTAAGGTGTCTTTTTCGAAGTTTTGAGAGGTACGAATGTTGATTTCAAATTACAGTTAACAAATATTTTCTTTCTTTTAATTAGTAAAGGCAAATGTGTTCCCTATGCACACTGGGATATGGAAGTAGCGCTCCACATATTCTCGACCTACGGCACGAACTGAGGTGGGATGGTTAGTCCCACGCTTGACCGCCTTTACCTCTTAAAGTACCCAGAAGTACCAATGGTACTCTGGTACTCAATTTGATAGGAGGCTGAGTGCACTTCAGAGCGCCAGGCATGAGGGCACTGAAGAAAAGTGTCAAGCGTCCTGACCGGGATTTGAACTCGGGCCGCCGTATTCGTAGTGAGACGCGTTACCGCGTAAGCCACAGCGACATCTCTTCATTATTAGTAGTACTTAGTACATTAAGCTTACTAGAGTTTGCTTAGTTGAATTGTTTAAGCTCAGGCCAGATACGATAGGGGAAGGTTGCGGCCAAGGTCGTAGTTTAGGTATCACCCCGACATTCGCCTGGTGAAACTGAGGGAAACCTCGGTCATGATGGTCGGCCGGGGCGTTTGAACCCACATGCCTACCCATTGCCGATACAAAGTCCGCGACGTTAACGTCTGAACCACGAAGGCTGGGTAAAGTTTGCTTAATCTTATTCATTTTATTTCAGATTTATAAAATTTAGTTAATAAGTAGAAAAAAAACTGGAAACTCTACGTGTTCACTTTTCTATGAGAGGCTAGTGGTTTTGCTGGAATCCAGGAAACATCATACTTACATCAAACGCCTTATCCCACTGTTTTTCTTCTATGTATTTAACTCCTTCAGCTTCCGCCTTATGAAATATATCTCTATCATGGATATCAATAAGGCCCAATTGATACAGATAGTCGCCATATTTTAACATATGCTCTGGATCACTCAGCCCATTTCCAATTGCCATACCTACAGCAACAAAAGGCAGATTATGCACTACATAAAAAAATACACAAACAATTCAAGCTACACAAGAACTGAAATTAAATTAATTTCTCTGCAATTAGCAACATTTTCTACCATATCCGAGGGAAAATTAAAAAAGTAACTGAGTAAATTTTCTATGGTGAAATGGAAATGTATTCTCAAAAACTGAAATAAACACTGAAGATTGAACATGACTTCACTCTTCTACTTAGCATCCATTCACACTGATACATCTGTCCCACTGTGAAGCCAATTTTTCGACGCGTTCGGCTGGGCGTGTAACCAACGACGCACAGCTGTCACAACTTCCGTATCGCTGCTGAAGTATCTGCAGGCAAGTGTCATCTCATATAAGTGTCACCATACGTTGCACACAACTGACGATAGATTTCCAGGTGGTTTCTCTCAATTTACCCACAGATCACACTTCGCAAGTTCCACCTGGTCGAACGGCTCAAGCATAGCTCACATTTTGAAGAAAAAAAATGCCTCTCGGCGTGCGCAAGGTTCATACACCTGCTATCTCGTGGAGAGATAGCGAAATACATTCACTTCAAAATGTATATTTCAGTTCCTGTGAATAGTGGAAGAGCGCTGGCGTAGCCTTCGGGAGGTCGTGGGTTCGATCCCAGCGGCCGACCATCCTGACTGAGGCTTTTTCTCACACCAGGCAAATGCCGAGATGGCACCTTTAACATAGAAGGCTCTGGCCGACACCTTCCCGAATAATTCTCCCTCTCCTATCCTGGCCAGAGTCTTAGATACTTAAAGGCAATAAAAAAATTCAAATTCAAGTATGTATTTCCCGCCAGCCAGGAGTAGATTTTCAATCACCCCGCCTCCTAATCTTAGTTTGTTCTGGTCCTTTCCCGTACCACCGTCCACAGAACACCCTCCTTACTTCTCCCAGTCATTATTAGTAATGCTAGTGGCCACTACATCTTCAATCCCAAGGACACTTGCCACACCTGGAACGTAATATAAATCCTAACCTACAAATTTTCTGCTGCCTTTTATGTGGGAAAAACACGGATCCTTTAACATTCCAATTAGCAACTGTCACCACTTTTGCGCTATCAACAAAACAGATACTCCAATCTCCTTACACATCCAGTCGCATAACACCAGTTTTGATCTGTCTTACCGCGTTGCTCTAATACATATTCTGCCTCCTACGACCAATACCTATACACGCCGCCTGTGGGAAAGTCTTCATTTACACTTTAAGCGCAAAAATGAAACCTTGCCTAAACCTTCAATACCCCCACCCAGCCACCGCCTCCAATGATAAATGATGCCCTCCCCACACTTCATTCTCTAACCATTTACACCGCACTTTCAATACACATTACACGATCACACCTTGACACTTAGACGCAATGCGTTAGTCAATTTTTCCAAGTTTTATGCGTCATCCGCTATGTGGCACCGCTATCGCTTCGTTCATTAATCATTCTATACGTGTGTTACGGTAAATTTTATCTATCATATCGTAAAAGAACCCTATGTAGGTCGAAATATAGTAGTTTTATATGTTTTTATGTGCATACAAGTGAAAAAAAAAATACTTATGTAATTATCTCTTCCTTTCATATTTCCATTTTTACCTTTACTTTAATTTAAACAGATATAATTCTTAAAAAAATAATTTTACCTTGGAAGTTAATTTTCAACTTCGCTGTTGGATTTTCTGTATGAATTTTGTACGATATCGCTGGTACATATTTTCCTATAGGAAGAGAAAGAAAACAAAATTTTAGTAATAATATCTGAATCAACAATACAAATTAATACTTTTAATTAAGGCTGTGTCTAGCGCAACGACGGTTTTCTGTCGTTGCCTTAACTTACTAGCCTTACAGGTTAATTTGTTAAAGCAACGACGGACCCATAGACTGTATAATGATGATAATTGGTAATGTTGTGAAAATTAATACTATGAGATGGTGAAATGTCAATTATTTACTGCTATCAAGGGAATTTATAAGAACTTTCAACTTCTAAAGGAGCAATTAAGAAATGAAGATAGAAATAAAATTTTACAAGTTCTTGTGATAAAACGTTGTTGCCAATTTATACATTCAGTTATGAAACGTGGACAATTTTAAGTGGTCTGTTTATCTAAAGTAAATTTTCTTAAAGCAATTGATGTCTTAGCCAAATTAGACTGAAGCACTAATTTGTACGTACATTCTCATGCATTTAAATTAAAATTCCAAACGTTCCCTGGCCTTCAGAAACTGACGTCGAGATATAAATTGTAAATTATAAAAACTGCTGTCTCTGATCACTGGGCGGTCTTACTTAAATCTCAGGTTAACCTCTTTAAGGTAACAGAAAAAACTAGTACCAAAAAATGTAGGTTAAGAGTGGGCTTAATGACAGAAGAAACTGTAATAAGATTTCAAGAGGAACTGTCACTAGTTGATTGGACCTTTATGTATTGCTCTTTGCCTGATACTAATGGTAAACTAGAATTTCTCATGTCTGAAATGTTGTATTCAATTGAAAGGATGTTTCCTGTGAAGTATGTTATTGGCAAGCCGACTAAACCGAAACCTACTCGAGTTAAGAGTAAAGAAATTGACAGACTCAATTGACAAAGAATTTATATAAAATTAGTAAGAAAAAAGTTATATAAACTGGTGAGAGAAACTAGAATTAAGGTTAACGATAATACCATCAACAGCTCTGGTAATAAGTCAAAAACAATGTGGAATATTGTAAAAAAAAGAAAGCAATCCTATATAGATATGAACATAAAAGACTCTGATAACCAACTGAATGCTTCTGAACTCAATAACTTCTTTGTTGACAAAATTGAAGAAATCCTGAGGGAAGTTTCATCATACCCTCACAATAATGATTCAGGTTTTAATTTAAATAAATTGTCAAACGCTACCATTACGTTTAATTTCCATCTAGTTGAAGTAAAAGATATTGAGAAAGCAATTATTAAAATGGGTAGCAGTGGATGTGAGGATATTTATAACCTGAGCCCTATCATGTTAAAGTATGGGGCAAACTTCATAAAGGAGCCTTAAACTCACATTATAAATTATTGTATA
>JAGDQP010016238.1:1433-40971 GCA_022664845.1 Lepisma saccharinum | reverse complement strand
AGTTCCTTGGTGACAGCATGTAACAGGAACAAAGGAACTTGGCGCGAAGTGGCAAGGTTCATGATCCTCAAGCTATAAGGGTGTTGGGGATCCTAAAACCCACTACGTCCACCGCCACCAACCTTAAGGCTGTTGCCAGCTCGCGCCAAGTTCCTTTGTTCCTGTTACATGCTGTCACCAAGGAACTTGGCTCATCCGTCTCCCATTTCACACCTTTTTAGGGCTAAAGAACTTGGCTCCACTTTTTGCACCTCTGGTGTTTTTGTTCGGATCTATATTTTCTTTTTACATGAACATTTTTTTTTTAATAAACTCCTGGCAAAGTTAAAGACCCAGAGGAATGTAAGCAATTTGTTGAGTTTCCATTCGAATTTCCAATAAATCAATATTTGAATTTTATTTAAGGCATTTAGGCAACTTTGACTCAGGCCGTATGGATGGTTGATGATAGGAGAATTGGTGGAATGAAGAAAGTGGGAGGAAATGGACCCCGATAAACCACACACAAATGGTATTTATTCACCAGAAAGTCCACATGGCACGAGCTGGAATCGAAGCGAGGACCCCAAGGGTCAAAGATGAGCGCTCTACCACTAACAAGGAAACTGTCTCCGGTGGGACACTAAAATCAGCATGAAACTTACACATTATATTGACGTGTTAAATGGACACTCCTGTAGTACTACATTTCGGAGTTTAGCGGAACACAAGTTACAGGACTTCAAAGTTTTCGAAATGTTGTTCTTAACGTTAGAAGCTATGCATTTCCCATTCAATTTTACGTATAGAAACTTGCGCTGAAGATAATGTAAATCTGAGATTAAAGTTGTTGATGAAGTTGACGTATTAATTAATTGTTGTGATCCTCCCAAATGCGACGCATCTTTTAATTTTAGGGGAATACGCCATTGTAGTCATGCTGTTCCATTTTATTGTGGTCTAATGGCAAAAAGTTAAATTTTCTTAAATGACACATTTTATGAGATACGTATTAGAAGTTTAATCAACTGTATGGGAAATGTATGAGCGATTTTTTATTTTTTATTAGTTTTATGTATTATCATTGTCTCTTATGTTTTATTTTGTATGTTTTTTTAATGTTATATCTGTATACTTAAATGTAATCATCATTATATTGAATGTTTTAATTCCATATTGCATCGGGTGACAATTTAGATTTTTGTTCCGCTTTATCTATAAGCCCAATAAATTAGAAATAAATAATAATACTAATTATTATTATTATTATTAAACTCTGCTAATGTGGTTATTTACAAAATACGGTTTAATAATAATAATAAAACTGCATTAAATACAAACTCATTCGCTAAGTTGAATACATGGGCAGCTCTTAATGTTAAACATCTCCGGGAATATTTTCTCTCTTGAAGATATAAGCTCAAGTTAGGGAGAAAAATAAGGTTTGTTTCTACTGTCATAAAAGACAGGCTACGATATTTTTTTTTTTTAAATATTTATGGTCCATTAGCTATCTTTGGATCAGAACGGGATAGGGTATGGGAGGGCAACGGCTGGTATCTTATTTGAGGTATCATCCTGACGTTCATGTGGTGAAACTGTAGGAAACTCTGAAAAACGTTAGTCGGGACGGTCGGCAGCAAGATTCGAACGCACGGAATCTACCCATTGCGAACCCGAAAAGACGGATTAGGAAAAGGTACTTTCGTTTTTCCCATATACAAACATCTATAATTTACGCCTTCATACACATAGAGTACTTCAACACAAAGCACCTGTTGGCAGGGGTATAGGTGACAGCCACGCCCTATATGTTGCATTGACTAAAAATGCTTATTGATGTGTGCAAAGGCAAAAATAGGAATTATTACTATTCCTAATAAAAGCACTACCGTGTAAATTAACGTAACTTGAAGTTACCTGAAGTCAGTTATATACGAGGGGTTGCCCTGGTCAAAGGTATTTGGAGATGGTTCTTAAGTTTTTTTTCCTAAATATTTTTTATCTCGCGTTTTGAAAAGCTATTTCTAATTTTTGCGGTAAACGTTGCGCCCATAGGCCAGGGCCTAGTGGTAAATCTGGCCCTGTGTATTGGGTACAAGTTCGATTGTAATTCACTAAACCGATATGGCTTGCATTTTTCGATATGTCATTTGTGAAGATACGGTGCTAGTTTTGCACGTCGCTAGCTCCGAAATAACTATGTTGTTTCGAATTTTCTCGAAAAGAACGTTTTCTTCTTTTTAAGGCCCCTACATAGTGGTACATTTTTAGCTTCCCTATTTTTTAACACCCTCCCCCCTCTCTCTCTCAATATATATATATTTTCTCTCAGAGAAAAGAAACGACCGAGACGACGTCCAAATGCAAGATGGGTAGATGAAATCAAGCGTTTTTCAGGAGCTACATGGATGAGGACAGTAGCAAACCAAGATATGTGGAAAGAAAAGGAGCAGGCCTTCATCCAGTACTGGATAGAAAACTGGATATATATATAATAAATCACAGCCATATTAAATGCACTACTGGATGAGGCCTCTCCCCCGAGGGAGGAGATTGGTCTACTGCTCCCATGTTGACCAGACGGGTTGGGAGAGGAGAGCCGAAGCGCTCACTGTGGTCGTCACTGTCTTTTATTCACAGCAGCTCCCCAATTGCATCACGAGGCTGGTTGGGCAACGTTCCATACCCACACGCCTTGGAAAAAATCCTAGGCAGTGCCGGGAATCGAACCCTGGACCCCTCAATCCGTAGTCAGACACGCTAACGACTAGGCCAACGGCGGTGTTCGTATATATAAGGTAAAGCCATTAGTTCTCGGCATGTTGTGGTGGATTTTGCAGAAAGTTCTTTCCATGTGTAAGAAACAACCCTGCTTTTTTTTTACTTCAGTAGCAACTTCAGGTCTAGTGCGATAATGTAATAGCATAAACCTATTCGGTTATTTTGCATTATAGTGATAGAATTATGTTTCTTTAAAACCCTAATTTTGCTCCAGTAGTCGTCACCCAATGTACAGCAAATATTCGTTTGGAAAATATGATGATGTCCTCTTTTTCATCCTCACTGGATCTTAACCTGGCAACATAAAGCGTGCTTGAAAGGAAAGAGGCACAGAGGGCTTGCTAGAAGGCCCTCAGAAATTATTCTAAAAAAACACGTGAGTTGACTGCCGGTGGAATATCTAGGAATTTAAATTTTCTATTTTAGTGACGGCTACTCCACTATAACCATGAAATTTTTATAAATTTAAGATCGTATTAAATTAAATTTATAACTTTTTGGAGTAAACATTTTAAGTAGCAATTTTTCATCTGTAGCCTTGGTGCACAGTATGTTTGAATTGCACCAGTAGTCGTCACCCCCCAAAGCAGAGAAAGTGGCAGTCAAGGCACGCAATTTGATAATTAATTTGATCATTAAAGAGGCATTTGATGCACATGTAAACATCAGGTACTTTTACGTAAAACTTCAATGCTTATTTTTTAGTGTCCACTTGCTTAACACTTTTTAGTAACAAAACCATGGAAATAGCAGGAGACACGAACTTGGCGCCCGAACACAGACATTTCTACTAAATGAAATGACGCAATAAGCATATTAATGGTGCCTGTTACGTACCAGATGATGACTGCTAACTTGTTCCGTTTTTCTCACCAAACGATGAAACGTTTTCTTATTTTTACATGTTTAGTAAAAAAATATGACGACCACTGGAGCAGTGACGAGAAACTGGTGCCTATACCTTATATATATTCGGCGATTTCGCACCTGGGTGAAAAAACAGAGAAAGGTGTAAATTACTCATCGAGGGGTAATGCCAAGTCTAATACTTTTTCCTCCTCAGTACCTTAGGTATTGGTGATATCCGTTCAAGTGAAAGTTAACACCATGAGCATTATTTTAATAAGGATGTGGCCTTGATATCTTCGGTAGAACTTGATTTAAAAAATCAAACGAAAGCAAAATTTTTGACGGCAAAACAGTTAATGGGTTAGTTGTTTGATACTCAGGCACAAAGTATTGATAAAAACACATTCTCACACGTACAAAAAAATGTATTGGGTGAAAAAAAAACAGCGTAGAAAGTAAAACGTTTGGAATTATAAAGCATACGTAAATAAATGAATGTCCGTAAAGCAAGGGAAAAAACTAAAGAAAATAATTGGTTTCATGCTTGTTACACAAACGCTAATGCTTTCATAGCAGCATTTCTCCGTTTTTGATAGATAGTCTGGAACTGTCGTGGATAGGAAGCACTTGCAGAAAACACTGAGAAATTGCAATGAAACAAAATAATTTTAATAATAAATTACCACTTGCGTGACAGGCCAATAGGTCCTGAGCCTGCCCCAACGCCAGGCCGTCACGTCTTTATTCACGTGACTCCTCAGTTCACCTCACGACGCTGGGTGGACGCCGAAAAGTGGAACTACAGCTGGGAATTGAACCCGGGACCACGCGGACATGAGTCCAACGCTCTAACCACTAGACTATGGAGCCCCTAATATGATGATAACAGACAAAACGAAAGAGAAGAGTCTTCTGGAACTAATGAAAAATGTTGTTTAATGATTAGGACTTCAACTTCAAAGGATCTTTGATGCATTCCTAACGTTGGAAATGCTGAAAACCTAATCACTACATTTTTACAACAAACAAATCCTTTTAAAGTGTAACTGTTGGTATTTCCCCAACATTTGGAATTCTATGGGGTAATACCAACAGTGATTTATTATTTTGAATCCACGATTATTATTATTATTATTATTCAAAAATTGAATCGATGTCAATACTTTGAGGTTTCCAAAAGGCCAATCTGAATTACAACTTTTCAGTTTAATTGCCACAGTTCATAATTTTTTTTTCAGAAACCAATCAATGTTGGCATTACCCGCTTTTGGCATTGCCGAATGAAGCCATTTTTTTTTAATCTTATGCTAGGACCTTACATGGTCTCTAAGCTTCTATTTTCAGAAGCAAAAGGAGGTTACAGACCCCTTTTTTTATCAAGCCCGTAATTCATCTGAAATCCCTGCCGGATAAAAATAAATAGGAGGAAACTTCTTTCTCAGAACGTTGACTGAGGAGCAAAAACTATGAAACAAAGCGAGGATGGAATTCCATACGTTCAGTCGTCATAGTTTTATGTAAGAGTTGCTATGGTAACGTATCCTCCATTTGTCTCAAATTCTTTTGAAATCCATTTACCTGGAAGCAAGAACTGGTGGACAATATGTAATGCACACGTATATTGTCCAAATGTTTTTCAACCCAGGAAAATTGATTAAAAAAAAAATGTAATAATGGATTTGTATTTTGTGTCGTAGATAAGGAGATAAGGGTGAGGGTTTGGCTTTTAGGTAATCAAATTATTAGTGCTGTTACCCTCTCAATACAGTTACACAAATATCTCAATTTTATATCTTACCTGTATGCATTCTGTTGCTTACATGGTATACTTACTATACAGGAGACATTGAAGATCGCCATAGATCATAGTGGGTGCCAGCTTGACAACTTTTGAAAGAATAATGTCAAATATGATGCAGGATATTTTCCAGTGAAAACTCTTGATTATAGTAGGAGATAGGTCGTCAGAATATAATTTTAAAACTCTCCAACAGCAAAGTTATGTGTTTGTGAAATACGGAAAACCCACTTTGAAGTCAGTAAGAGTGAAATGTTTAAGGACACTCCTATAACATTTGAATGTCAATAATGTTCCTTGTAATTATTTTGAGAAAATGTACTGAATTTTCAAAGTAATATAAATACTAAGATGAACATAACATAAAGACACTCCTTGCGTCCACCACCACATTTTAATATCCTTCAAAATCAAAATATTTCCAAATGTAAGAGCATTATCAACAATTGTAGAACATAACGCACTGGTACTTACAAATTACTCTGAAATGCAATGGGCAGCGATCTCGAGATATTATCCATTAATGAGTCACAAGAGTTTAATTAAATAATGACGTCATAAACTTTGAAAACGGATTAGTCATCAATAGAGAAGATCTCGAGATCTCTGTTCGTTGTATTTTATAGTAATTTCTAGGTACTAGTGCGCCATATTCTAAAAATTTTGATAGTGCTCGTAGATTTTGAAATATTTTGAAAAATGTTAAAAGGGTGTTCTGCCCTTATGTTGTTGTGTTCATCTTAATATTTATACTACTTTGAAAGTTCAATACATTTCCTTAAAAGAATTACAGGTTGAAAATTAAAAATCCGGCAACTTCAGGACCTGAGCAGTGAGGATTGTATCGAGACGCGACGAGACTGACAATCAGTCTCGTTCTCGCCTCGATTTTTTAAAAAGGCATTGGTCTTGGTCTCGTCTCGACCCGAAAATTCCCGTCTTGGTCTTGATCTCGGTCTCGACCTGAAAATTCCGGTCTTGGTCTCGGTCTCGGTCTCGATATGTTAGTCTCGGTCTCGATATGTTAGTCTCGGTCTCGATATGTTAGTCTCGGTCTCGTCTCGAGAGTCTCGAAAGACAATAGACTTTAAAAGGTGCCATCTTTTGACTCATTTGAAATGGGACTAGATAGGTTTTCCGTTTTCAGTACAAGAACAAGAATATTAATATGATATTAACATCGTTTGTTACGTTGTTAGTTTTGGGGTTTAGATTAGAAACAATATTCTGAAATAGAGAGAAAAAAATTAAGATTTTAAAGTAATAAAGAAGCTTTAGTTAGCAAATATCGAATACTAATAAATGAGATAAATTAAAATATTTCTATTATAAAAACAGGTCCATGTTATACCTGAGATAATATGTACAAATTAATATTAAGGTAAGCCACTTAGTATTTTCGATTACGAATATATAAATCCTATATATTTGAGGTTACTTAACTTCCATTAAATATGCTAGTTGACAAATTAATAAGCAGGAAATATCAAATGTACTTCTTCACACACATATTCTTCTACAACAAAGAATTTACAGAGCAATTATAAAGATTATATAGCGGACACATGTGGGTGGTTCAGAAGCCAATCAGTGTAAGCGAAAAAGAAAATTGAAACTGAGAAAAACTGCTGAATAAATTCACTCTCTTTTCAGTGGGCATTCATAGTGCTGCCATCTGGCAGATAATAATAAAATAATTGATTTACTTCTTTGCGCCTATGAAAGAACTTGTAATTCTCTATCGTTCATAACATGTAAGTCAATTTTCAATTATTTTCTTTTACTTACACTGATTGGCTTCTGAACCATCCATATATTTGTCGTCTAAATTCTACCAAAATTCGAAGGATACTGTTGACAACGGAGATAAAACAAACGACTATCGCTATCAGCTTAGCCAGATCACATAACAACATAACCCAACTTCACATCACTGCAATACCATAAATACGAAATTGGTATGTGTGACATTAAAGTTTTATGATTAACTGCGATTTTCGGAAGAGTTTAACGCAGCAACAGTGCGTTACTGGAATGACCTAAACTGTTTGTAATCCAAGAGGACAATTTATCGGTGGTTTCAAGAATTCAGATGTGTCCGGTTCAGCCTTAGTGATGACATTCGTGAAGGTCGTTCATCGACAGCCATTGTGCCAGAAAACACTGATGCAGTTCGTGAACTAATCAATGAAGATCCACGTGTCACTTATCAAGAAATTCAGGGGTCCTTAGGCATTGGTATGAGTCAAATTCCAAAAAAATGTTGCACGATCATTTAGGTGTCAAAAAGGTTTGCGCTCGTTGGATCCCGCACAATTTAACACAAGCACAAAAAGCCGACCGTGTGAAGTGGTGCAAGGCTATGATCAAACGGTTTAAGTCAGGATCATCAAATCTTATGTTTAACATCGTCACGGGTGACAAAACCTGTATTTATTCATATGAACCTGAAACAAAGCGACAGTCTGCTAGGTGGGTGTTCTGAGATGAGGCCAAACCAACCAAAATTGTTCGTTCACGCAGTGTGTCCAAAAAATATGGTTGCCTCATTTTTCGGTCAAATTGCAAATGTGGCACTTTAGAATCGTTGAACAGTCAATGCAAAATGGTGCATAACGATTTAGTCATGTTTTTAAATAACAATCAAACATGTTAAATATATATATATTTCTCAGAAAGGAACTAATTCTCATAAGACATTATAAAACATTATAAACAAAAGCATTAAATTAATACTATCGACATTCATGAGGAAAAGCTTTTAGTGTCGAGAGACAAGTCTCGGTCCCGTCTCGAGAGGTAAGTCTCGATCTTGGTCTCGTCTCGAGTAAGTCTCGATGCATAGAGTCTCGGTCTTGGTCTCGAATTGAAGACGAGATCGAGACGATGTCTACTGAGGACTGCCGGAGTTTCGATAATTCCGGATATTTAAATGTATATATGCTGTATATATTTAACAGAAAAGGTTTTCTTGTACAGTGCTTTAAAGAAAGGAAATTAGATACTGAATAAAAAGGAAATGGAATTTTAATGTTCAACAAGTAAATAAAAGACTAATGCATTGCCATCCAGTACGCAGAAGGCAGTAAGGATGACCGAACATTTGATTGTGAACCTGCTGATTGCTGGCTTTTTTTTATCGTAAACCTGTACTAGAAAATTATCGACATTCAAATATCATGACATTTGAAGTGACTTGGAAGCTACATTTAGACATCATCATAATTGTACCGAAACGAAAGACCCTTGAAGGCACGTCCGTTCATCCTGATATTGCACCTTCCATTTTCCCATGGCGTACGATTGAAACCCTTAATACAGTCAAATAGTTAGACTCGCTTTCTTCCTTTTCCTCTTTCCCCCTCAACCATCATTTAACATAATATCTATCTGTGTAGCCAATATTCTAACCAGTTTGTTATTCTCCTCTTCATTACCTGAAATATTGTTCATCTCACGCTTTCTCTCTTAGGCTCTTCATCATTACGCATCTCGTGCATCCATCGGATTTCTTTTCCCTTCTTATTTATATTCACATTTCAAAAGCTTCCAATATACCTTCATTACTCTTTCACAGACTGCACGTTTCGGCTAGATATACACAAGAATCTCGTTTAACCGAATCCCGGGGCAGTAAGAAAGTAAAAATTTGGTTTTTAGCATTTTGTACATGCTGCTAAATTTTATTTATAATCTTAATTATAAACGAATTATCTGAAAAATCCTTGCAATGCTCAGTAAAAATACAGTACAGTAATTATATTATAGTACTACATTATTACATTATAGTAGTAGGCCTATGTTTAAACAATTGTTTACTTTACTTTAAAATATAGTTGTCCTTTTGAAATGTGGTACAGTACTAAACAACAGTATGTAATTTAAATCACTGTTTTCCAGTTTAACCGAATTTTCGTTTAATCGAATTATCCTTGGTCCCATCAAATTCATTTAAACGAGACTTTAGTACAATACAGTGTGTACCATAAGTCTGGAAACAAGGAAATCATGATGTTTCTTTTATTCGTTGTAGATAACAATCCTTGACCATCCATCCATAACCATGGGTTTGACCAAAGAAGAACGTATCCAGCTCACTTTGCTGTGTGGTGGAAAAAGTCTGTGAGAAGTGGCTCCTGAATTCAACACAATCTCCGCGGCCACTTTAAGTCATTGGTGTACATGGAGAAGATTCAATCCATCGAGCTGTGCCGAGGCCAGCTCGGCTCAATATGAGTGAGCTGTGGATCGACTCGGTAAGAGTCGCAGCTCCTTTCGACTCGGTTCCGAGTAAGCCACGGCTCGTTTTAGCTCGGCTGAGAGTAAGCCGCGACTCGTTTCGGCTCTACTCATAGTTAACTGCGGCTTGTTTCGGCTCAGCTCATAGTGAGCATCGGCTCGTTTCGGCTCGAGCCAATCGAGCTATGGGCCGAGCCGAGCGAGCCGTTGACATCCCTAAAGTTGGACATCGCTGCAACGCATTCACAAATCGCACCACAGACAATAGTGTTCTCCAGGACTGAGTGATTAGGCTGTGCCACTGCGTGCAACAGAGAGGCCAACATATCGAGCACATTCTGTAGATCCTCATTTCCCCTGTGTTTCAAGACTTATGGGACACGTATTCCATACAAAACAACCGAGCGGTCGAAGCTCCGTTAATAGAGCTTTAGCTTACTTATCGAATTGTCCTGGGAACGATCCCAGCGGTCAACCATTCTGACTGATGGTTTCGCAGGGTTTCTCCTTAGGCAAATGTCAGGATGGTAGCCAACTTTCTTCGAGCATCGTCTCCAAACCCCATCCCGGCATGAGACAAAGTTGCCTAAAGAACAAAAAATATCAAATTCCAGCTAAAACATTTAACCTGTCTTTTCCTGAATTTTTTGTTCATCCACACAGTCTTCCTTTTAGTGAATACCTTTTCGTCATTACTATCCTCTCCTACATTTCTTTTTCACCAACGAGATGGAAACATGAAACCACAAAATAGTAAAATCGACTCAGTGAATTGCTATTAACGTCCTTTAAAAAGCTGTTAAGCTTCTAGGGACGGGATCCACAGGTTTTCTTTTTGTAAAATGGACATCGAACCACTCTGTTCAATAGATTCCGGCGGAAATCGAACTCTTGACCACGCGCAACAGAAAACGAGCCTGCAAAGTAGAAGTTTTGGCTAATCCTTACATGTTTATGCCCTCCGGGCATAACGGTATTTGACCTCCTTTTTAGCTCAGTGACCTCGAGCCCTGTTTACGTCAGACTGACCTAAGCTATTTTTGTAGATCTTTCTGTGCTGACGTAACCTATTTTTCTGTCTAGCATCTTTCGATGTCTTTAGGTGATGACGTGTTTTAATTTTATTTTTTCCTTTAAATTATTTAATGAATTGATATTATGCCACTGGAAATGGAAGTTTTATTTTAGATGTTTTTAAGCTGACGTTTCGGCATTATGCTACATTCTGAAGGTATAATACAGGAAAATCAAGCTTATTTTATATCTTAATGTGCAGACGTAACCTCTCTCACATCTTTTGATGTCTTTAAGTGATGACGTATTAGATCTTTGTACGCCCTAACTTATTTTATTATTGGATTAGATTTATTTATAGAAGGAATCATTATTATTTTACTGAGTGCCACGGAGTACAGCTTACCCGTGACTATGCTGGTCAACTTCTCTTGGAAAACTGCTTTGTGTCTCACATTTTCATCCCGGAGTCATGTTCTGCACATACCCAGTTATTCTCACATCTTAGAATGTTCGATGACCTTTTTCGAGGAAGTTCTCTCTTACATTCTTCATGCTTGAGGCGTTCCTGAAAAGTAAGTTGGTCTTCTTTATTTTTGTTTTCGTGGAGGAATTCCAGTAATTTCTGGAGATTGAAAGGAAGCTTCTAGAACATTCCTTTTGATGACCTTTCATTTTTGGTGGAATTCTAGAAAGTAGACTATTCTTCTTTCGTATAACGGATCTCAATTTTGAACATTCTGTGAAGTAGGTCATCAGCTTGCTATAAATTCTTTTCGCCCAGTTGTGTTATAACCATGGCACAGAACACTAGTGCTGTTAACTTATCGGTAACTCCAGCTGTAGTAACTGAGAAGCCCTGTTGTGCACGTCGTTCGAAATGGGTAGATCAGCCATGCATACTAAAATCTATTCGTAATTGTAATACAAAGGAAATTCTTATTTGTTCTTCATGTGCATTTTGGAAGAAGGAGTAACATCAGTGGTAAACATCAGTGTATGGGATATCTAATTCCTGGATCTTCATTAAGTGGAGAAAATCGTCTTCAGTTTTTAAATGACACTATTTACCGTGTGCTACTAAATCCGAAGAATTTTGATGAGATATTTAATGTATATGTAAATACTCATCCTGAATCAAATAATTTAAAGGAAACTTTTGAATATGAACTTCGTTTTCTATTGCAAAACAGAATAGTAGAACTCCGTGAAGAACTACTAATGTACAGATTTGGTGCACGTGAGTAGAAAAAGTGAGAAGATGATTGGACTAATTGTAAAAGGTAACGTAATTTCACATTGTCATGAGTTTTGAAAGCTCATTATGGTATGATGAAACCTGGTCGTCAGACAGTTTTATTTCTACTTTGGAAGAAATTGAACGTGCTGCAAATACATTAACAGAGTTTGACATTACTTGCCCTACGTCATTAGTAGTGAATATCCCTCAAATTGGACATGAATCTTTTTCACTAGAGAAGACAGTGAACAGTGAACCTTTAAGTGATTCTTCACAACAATTCTCATAATTATTGGGAACCTACAGTTACATTTTCTGATAGCGGTGAAAGTAATTTATATAGCGGCACTAAATGTAAAAGTGGAACTACAGTGACCGAAAGACTCTTATCAAGTAAGTGAAAATGTTCATGAAACTGTTTCTTGCAAAAGTGTTGGAAAATCTGATATTTCGCCTTGGCAGTGCAGGAATAACATTGACGAATTATTTTTGGAGGCTATAGACAATTGGAAAAATTTTGAAAGTTTTCTTGTATGTCCAGCTTGTTATTTTAATATTTCAAATCAGTTAGCACATGATTGTCTTAGATGGGATTTGAATGAAGAGGAGCGTGCTGAATTTTTGAATCATCGTACTTGGAACGCAGTGCTTAAACCAAGTAACTTTATACAGATATATAATGCATATTTAAATAAACGTGAAAATTCTGGTAAATTTAGAGTAGTGACTTTAGAATTATTATTACGGAACTTACTTCAGAGAAAGGTGGAAGAGGTAAGAGAAGCTAATTGCAAAAGGTATTTTATATGGTCCTGAAGTTCAGCGATTTAGTACTGAATACTTGAAGAGAGAGAAAGATGGCAGAGTGTACCCTTTTCAGTGCCGTGTATATTTCAGACTATTGCATTTTAGAAACAGTGAAATTATATCTAAAAGCAAACCCGATTAAGTGTAGTGGATGAAGTTTAAATATTACACATCAATTTTTATATGAATGGAATACAGGATCTATTTTATCAAAACATTTAGTGAATCAGGTAAGTGATCATAAAACATTTGTAGACTATTATGAGATCTATAAGAAAGATGGTCATTCTACTATTTTAATGAACACATTTTTCAAGACATGTAGATTACTTATTCGTGACACTGAATACTTATTAGCACAGTTAATACCTACAGTTATTGAAGAACAGTTTTCTCCTTTGAAAAGTCTAGGTTGTTCAAGAGAATATATTATAGACATGCAGGGTTTTAAAATTTTGTCATGAGTTTATTGCACGTGAATTTTGTATTATTGGAAGTGATACTAGTGTAATCTTACATGCTATGATTAAACTTCCATCTGAAATGATTGAATTCGGAATAGGCTACAAAATAATGTGTATGGTTAACTGAAAACTTTGATGGATTATCATGGGATAATTCAAATGGATACACTATAACTATTATTCGTAAAATAATTACTCACCTGTGTGGAGTTGATGCTATATTCCATTGTAAAGGTAGTGAAAAGGCAGACTGGAATCGAAAGTTGTTTCAATTGAAAATGTAAAAGACATGAGTGATGAAGACTGTCTTTCAGTTAGTACATTAAATTTTAATATTGATGAAAAAGTTGTACGTACCATGATCCTAAACAAGTGAATGTACGCGCATTGAGAAATTGTCTTCAGCTTCAATACTAAAAAAATACAATCTTTGAATGCAGTAAGAGATAATTCCTTTAAAATAAAATTGCAATGATTGATTTCTAAGTGAAATACTTATTTGAAAGTAAGAAACAAATTTCTTAGAAATAAATACCTTATGATTTTTATTTTCCTTAAAATGGATATTATTTAATATGGAAAGAGAAATAAGAATTACCTTCCTTGTAAGAAAAAATAAATATTAGTTTAAGGTAATAATAAAAGTGTGGTCTCTTTTATAAAAGTATACTTTGATTATTTAAAATCGGTATTCGGATTTAGAAAATCACACCTTTATTTACAAAATATTAGTTATTTTATAAAATATACTTTAAAAAATTAAAATGAATGTTCCCTTTTACAAAATCAAAGTTTGAAAATTAAAAAAAATCATTCTCTTAAAAATTTATAGTGTTTTTTAAAAAGTTATAGTTTGAAAACTTAAAATGAATATTCCGTTTTATAAAAACACACTTTGAAAATTTAAAATTAATATTTTGTTTTAAAGAATGATACTTTTGACAATTTTAATCTCAGTTATTCTTACAAAAACATACTTTATTTTACAAAAGTATACTTTGAAAATTTTAAATTTATATTCAGTTTTATAAAATCTTAATTTTGAAAAAAATTAAATTGATATTGCGTATTATAAGATCATACTTTATTTACTAAAGTATACTTTAAAATTTAGATTCAATATTATGTTTTAGAAAATCATACTTTGAAAAAAAATGTTTTATTTAGAAATCACTTTGAAAATTTAAATTTGAATTATTTTTTATAAAGTCACGCTGAAAAATTAAAATCATACTTTTATTTACCAAAGCTTATATTTATTTACAAAGTATACTTCAAAATTTTCAAATTAATATACTGTTTTCAAAAAATCAAACTTTGAAAATTATAAAATGAAAGTATGACCTTTCCAAATGAAAACATTGATTTTGTAAAAGAAAACATTGATCTTATAAATTGAAAGAATGCCTTTATAAAGGAAAACGTTGATTTCGAATTTTATAAACTATGAGTTTATAAAATGAAAGGAATTATTTAAAAGTATGAGAAAATTTTTCTTATAAAGTTGTTTAATATACATGCTATAAAATGTAAGATTGAATGACATTTTACTTTTAACAACTTAGAAACTGAAAACTGAAAACTTTTGATACAAGTTTCAGAATATTTTACTTTCTGCAATTTAGGAAATAGAAACTGAAAACTTTAAATTATATGGAAAACTTTTTCTATTAAAAATGTTATGAATGATATTTTACTTTATACACCTTACAAACTATTAACTTAAAGGTACACTAAAACTTTTAATAGAAATTTGAGAATGATATTTTACCTTCTTCAATTGGAGAAATAGAAATTTAAAAATAATAACCAGAAAAAAATTGGAACCTGGCATTTTACTTTCATCAATCGATAAAATAGAAACTGGAAACTGAAATTACGGAGAAAACTTTTGTTATAAAAAGGTGCTAATGTAATTTTACTTTATGTAACTTACAAACTATAAACTAAAAGTTAACTTATAAAGAAAACACATTTAAAGTATACTAAAACATTTTCTATGAAATTTGAGAATGAGATTTTACTTTATACAAATTATTGAATAGGAAGTGAAAAAGTTAAATTATGCAGAGAATTGAAATTTTTCTTTGCACAATTTATGAAATAGAAGCTCTAAAGTTCAATTTTTTAACTAGACAATTTTAAAGGAATGGAAACTTTTTCTTAGAAAGTTTAGAATCAGGAGATACTTTGTTTAACTTAGAAACAATACATTTAGAAAGTAAACTAACTTTTTCTAACAAGTTAAGAGTTTAGAATAATTATGTTTGTTTGAAACATTTTCATGCTTAGGACGAATCTTTATTTTTTTTTACATTTTCATACTTGAGGGTGAACAGAATCTTTTGTGAATGTTATTAATATACTTTTCTCTTGAACATTCTTTAACTCTTTTATACAATTGTAAACTTTCATTAATATACTCTAGCGTATAACAGAACCTTTTATTTTACCTCACACATTTTCATGTTCGCGTTAGAAGCAGATCTTTCTTAAACTTTATTTATATTTAAGATTCTAGAATACTCTTGAAAGTAGGTTGACCTCCTATAGCATATAACGGATTTTTATTCATTTTTGTCTCTCTCATTTTCATGGTGTTACTTTAAAATTTCTTAGTTGTGATATAACTGTGATAGAAAACGCCCATGGATTTTTTCGAAGACCCTATTACGGATGACAGTAAATTATCTTCTCCAGATATATCACGTACTAGTTACTTATCAAGTTTAGATGTCATGTTTATTTCAGACAGTGACGATGATGATTCAGTTATATGTGCTAACACAAGTGATAATGTGGAATGCAGTGAGGCTAATAAAATTGATGAAGAAAAGGATAATGATGTTATTGATTCTACATGTCGTACACATGTCATGATCCTGTGCTATGTCGTCCTCCAGATGTGAAAGGAAGTGTATATTCGTGTGCTTGTGTAAATAATATAATTCATGAACAGTGTATTTATAAAGCCATTGAAAATTGGCCATGCAAAATCATTCCATTAATATGTGCAGAATGTTATGTTAAAGTTCTTATTGGAGAAAAATATTATTATTCGTTCTCTAACTGAAAAAATAGATTAAGAAGAACATGTAGACTTTTAACTGATCGTATTAACATTTTAGAGATTTATAATACTTATGTTTTAAAATATGAACACTGATAATTTTCACATTTTTAATATATTTTACGCAACCTAGATAATTTAAGATAATTAAGATAATAAATAATTCTTAAATTTGATAATTTAAGAGAGATCTTAATAAAGAAAGACATAAGTGCTAAGCGGGATAGTGAGTGATGAGAATATTTTATTTTATGTAAGTATATCTCTTTTAGGTTTGAAAAAGAAAAAAATTAAGAATGCTTTCACATTTAAATAAATGTATTATTATTATGATAATGAATACAAAAAATAAAATTAATATATATATATATACTACTTAGAGTAAAATAGATATCTTTTATATAATATTTTTTTATTTTCTTTAGGACTCATCTTATTTTTCATAAATGATCTATGCTCACGCTAGCTTCTTTTAAGATATTTAATTTTAGTTTTTGATTTATTGAAATTTTAATATTAATATGTTTAGTCTTTCATTGTTCCTAAGAAGTGTAGACTACTTATATTATTTTCCTTAGAAAAAGCAAATGTTAGCAAATACTCCCAGTGGAACTTTGAATTCAAGAAAGACACTATGTTCTTTCATAGAGCAGAGGAAGTTAAATTTGTGGAAACACAGGCTATTAAATTAGCGGCAAAGGGTGCGGAAAACGGTGCGGTGGAAGGTGCGAGGCGCGGCGTGTAAGAGGCGTAGGGAACGCGAAAGGGTGCAGGCGGCGGGTGTGGGAACGGCATGGTACGGTAGGCGGGACGCGGGCTACTACGGGTAAGTGAAAGCGGGTTCTATGCCAGCATCAGCGCAATTCTTAGATGGGATGTTTAAGTGAAATTGATATTCCTTTAACTTATGATAATATAATTCTTTCTTTTATTTCCATTATATAAGATCTTAATAAAAGGATAAAAATCACACCCACAATATTAAATTAACAGTCCACTTTAAGAAATTTTAGAATTCCACGGAGAACATTTCCATCGGTGAACCATTATATGTAAAGAAGGTTAACGGTCATTTAAAAATATGAATTCAGGAGAATGTTATAAAAACTTTAATACAAATCTAGTTTGACAAATTTCTAGAATTTCACCGTGAGAGAAAAATGTTAAGGAAGATCTGTTATACGAAGTTCTAGATAATTCATGTACATCGAAGAAAATAAAAAAGAGATGAAAATAAAAGGTGGTCAACGAATATTTTAAGATGTGTGTGAAAGTGGATGTTCTAGGAACATTCATGATTTAAGGAATTTCTGGAATTTCACCGTGAGACAGAAAAAGAAATAGCTCAGCCTACTTTTTAGAATTTAACTGAAAATAAGGTGATCCAAAGGAATGTTCTAGAAGCTATGTTCACCTCCTTTTGACTTCAGGAAATTACCGTAATTCCTCCACGAAAACAAAAATAAAGAAGGTCAACCTACTTTCCAGAAACCCCGCAGACATGAAAAATGTAAGAGACAGAACTTTATCGAATGGAAGTCATCGAACATTCTAAGATGTTAGAATAACTGCGCATATGCAGAACATGACCCCTAGCATAAAAATGCTAGACACTTCTCCAAGAGAAGTTCTGCTGCACGGGCAAGGCGGAAGGGGTGCTCCGTGAAAATGAAGACGATCCCTCCCATAAGGAAGTAATTATCCTTTCACTACGTTCATGGGTGTGAGAATAGCATGTAGTAGCAATTATGAAGAAAGAAAAATCTAAATGAACATTTACTTTATTTCATATTTGCGGAACACGAAAGGATGTGGAAGATGTAAACTTAATATAGAAAGATCGAAAAAGATTGTACGATCATCGATAGATGAGAGAGAGAAAAAGTACAGTACGTGAACATCGAAAGATCAGGACCTTAAAGTTAGTTTATGCCAGCATGAAAAGTTCTATCATCAGACTTAAAACGTGTACAGTTCTTTCAGTTTTTCAAAAATGCTTTGTTTTCCTATTAGATTTCTGTCTTACTTAGAAAATTCTCCTTCACACTAACTAATTTAAGTTTGAGTAGTTATTCCATAAATTAAAGGGGAAATTAATTTAAAATTTTGAAAGTATTAAATTTCTACCAGAATAACGGAAAGCATTATATATTCTGCGAAGGTCATAACTTCTTAAATACGTTAGATCATTTATTTCCACCATTTTCTTTTTCTGTTTACGCGTACTTGAAATTTCATTAGCGAATAACGCATTTTCTCTTAATTAAAGAGATATTCTCACTTAGTGAACATCACAGCTACTGTCCTCCTACGAATAAAATGAAAAGCTCTTCGAGAAGGGGAAATATTCGTATTATTGCACAGTAAACGAATTTCGCTTTCAGATATACTTTAGTTCTTTGAAAATCGATCACTAATAGGTCACGCTTCGTTTAAAATTCTTTTATTAGATGATAGCATACTTTCTTTATTTCTTATAATATTTATATTCCTTAAAGATACTGTATACGGTAATATGAGATAAGATTCACTTCTTAACGGATAATTACTAAAAGTCTACGCGGAAATTAGTTACATTGAAATAATGTCTTCAACTGAAGACCGTCTAGAAAATCCTCAGTGAACGCCTCTCTGAATTACTATCGCTTATAACTAATCATTTTGCTTTAAATTCTAGCATGTGTTTTAAACTTCCTTTGTCCGTAATAATAACTATCTCATTCTTTAATCGTTGAAGAGACATCAAATAATAATGAGAAAAGTCTTTGCGGAAATCAGTTACTTTCTTTGCATCATTCCGATCTATTCCTTAAAATAATATTTTTAAGTCATACACGTGACTGAGCGCTATGGTGAAGTGTTAACATAAAAGACAAAAGCTTCAAAGAAATCCTTACAAGTATGAAAATAAAGTTTCTTTGTGGCTTAAATATATATCAGTAATAAGAAACAAGCGAATGCTTTAAGCATTTAATATAAGTTACGTCAGGCACTCTACGTTTTTTAATAATAATCTTTTAATTATTTTATTTTCTAAGTTATCTAGCATGTCTGTACGTTTTAGTCATATAATTCTTTTCCATAGGGGCGCTCTCAAAAGCAGAGTCAAACCTATTGAGGGTACCTTCCATTTTTCAACTTCCTTTCTCCATATTTAAATCTTCTTTACGTTTTAATCAGATATTCCTTTTTTCATGAGGGGCGCTCTTAAAAGCATAGCCGAACCTAGGACGGGTACTTTAAATTTTTCAACTTTCTTTCTTTCTCCTCTTAATAGATGAAAGAGACTCCAAATAATGAGAAAAGGATTTGAGGAAATCAGATACTTTGGCTACATCATTTGGATCTATTTCTTAAAATAATATCTTTAATTCACATGCGCGACTGAGTGCTAGGGTAAAGTCTTAACATAGAAGATAAAAGTTTGAAAGAACTTACTATATGGAAATAAAATTTCTCTTTGCCCCTATCACTAATAAGAAACAAGCAAATGTTTTAAACACTTAACAGAAATTAAGTCAGGAACTCTACGATTTTAGTAATAGTCATTTAATACTCTCATTTTTTAAGTTATGTACCGTTTCTTTTCCATGAAAGGGCGCTCTCGAAAGCAGGGCCGAACCTAGGGAGGGCACCTCTCATTTTTTCAATAAATAAATAAAATTGAACTAGCTGTAGAATATGGAAATTTTCTAAATTATCATTTTTAATATCAGTGCAGTAAGGGTCAACAAAATGGTGCGACTAGGATATTTTCGTCTAAGCAACCTCACACCAGAGATGAAGCCAAAGCAAAGGAGTTAGCCCTATATATAAGACCACACCATTTCTCTGATGTGAAACTCTTGCACAGCCCAATTATAAAAATAATGTTCTAATAAGTATAAGAGAAAATGAGCTATTGCTTATTACAATTTACACAGATAGAATGAGATCTGAAATAGGTTATTTATGTGAATCGAGTATGATTATACTCCATCAAAGGGTAGACGTTGGGAGCTACTAATTTAAATTGATGACCCTAAGGAAAAGAAGAAGAAATTCTAATTTTGTTCCTGTGTTTAAACGGTGTTTCTTCAAAAGGTTACCAACACAGGAGCATGAAAAATATATCGTGAAATTTCAAGTTATTTAATTTAACAAATTAAAACAACTTTTAGACTGCTCATTAAAAGTTGCATGATTTTAGCTTAAGAACATAAATACCAAAGAGCGAGAGAGTGTATGTAAAAGAGAACGATAAAGGTGAATACAAGGGGAGAACGAATTCATAGAATAATAATAATTCATAGTCAGCTTAACAAGTGAAATTAAAATCAAATTCAACAGGTGGAAATATATTCAATCTTTTAGTCTAAAATTATTCTACAAGCAACATTATGAAATGTTGATTTCGGATTATATCTTCTAAAGGCTTCAATTATTATTATTATTCTATTTTCATTCTTAAAGAAAGTTCAAATATTCTACTTTCAAATAGGACATGAATTATGAATGGTAATGATTTTTCACCAGTCAAGTTTGCTAAAAGTGTACATTTCAGACATGCATGAAACAGCACGCAGGTTTTCACTTAAACTACTGGAAATATTTAAATCGTTTACTTTAGTTTTTCTAATGTTACATTTAAAATAGCAAGACCTTAGAGGAAACAGTGAAGTGCCTACATTTCATTTTATTAGTAATATTTCTATTTTTCATCATTATAACGTTTCTTTCTTCCTAAATTATTTTCGTGAAGGGACACATTGTAAATCAGTGACGAACTCTGAAGGGGATACCTTCCATTTTTCAGTAATGTAAATTCAATTAACTCTAGAACATAAAAGGTCAATATCTTAACATCTTACTATGACCAGTTCTAGAGCGCGACTGAAGTGAAGGGCGCAAGAAAATAATGCGACTATCCATGAACAGTGATGAGACCACATTACATTTTCAATTACCTAATGGTGAATCTACAGAACCTTGTGTTATGTCATAACTTAAATTATTAATAAAAAATGAAACTTTTAAAGGAAATTATCAACAGGACAATCATAATTACACTAAATTATTGCTACTAGAGAAGTTTGCAGTAGGTTTGCTGCAAGTTGTCCCCATGGCGAGTGTTTAATTTACATCCGCGTTATCATACATTAACTAAAACTCTCGCGTTTCCCGACCCGAACGTTTACCATGCGACGTAATGCGATTACCGTGGCGTAAGGTTCATGTTTGACCGTTACGCGGTTACCGTGGTGACCGCGCAATGCAACGCGTTTACCGTGCCGTAAAGTTTGCGTGTACCGTGGCGACGCCACGCTATGCGATTACTGCGCGTTGTACGCTACCGGACCGGACCAGGAGCCTTATATATTAATATTAAAAGCTAAATTTCTAATTTAATTTAGTAAAACATATAACCTCCATTAAGGAACTCTGCTCGTCACCTTTTAAAAGAATTACTACGTCCCTAGGTAGCCAATTGAAACACGACCCCCTAAGAAGAACCACTGCTTCACCCATAATTTAGTTCAGTGGCCAATTGAAACACGTGTTCATCACATACTAAAACAGCGCCAGTAAAAGAAAGTCTACGTTCCCCTACAACAATTACTGCGTCCCGGGTAGCCAATTGAAACACATCTGCTTTTCCTCATACATGTGCAAAGTGCCTTACTCTCTGCGTGAAAACTTAGTGTGAATATAGGATTTTTCTCCCTGGCAAATGAGTACATTCTCCTTCCCTTCATACGTATGTAAAGCGCGTTACATGTTTCGTGAAAACTTAGTGTGAATACAAGCTTTTTATCTATAGCAAAGAGTGTTATACTCAGCGTGAAAACTTGGTGTGAATATAGGCTTTCTCCCGGCAACTGTGAACTTCCTGTTTCCCTTTGTACATGTGCAAAGTGTGTAAAATCTTAGTGTGTTTCCCGAAGCCTGTCATTAATTTCTCCTTTCAAAGAAGAGTCTTCAAGTTAAGAAAATAAAATGTTCCTCCATGCTTTCAAACGGCACTGAAATGTCTTTTATTTTTTCTCATGCTCACAAAAGCATAAATTTTAAAGAAATAATAATTTCTAACGTTCCCGTATGTTAAATTTTTAAGGATATCCAACCATCCGTGAAACCATACCCTCTTTCCGAATTCAATGGTCCTCCGTTCAGTTCCGTTATGCTGTCCCGTTCACTTCCGTTATGCACACATATCCGAATTAAATAATTGTGTAAAATTTTAAGCACAGATGTCACCCAACTCTGGAAACAGCATAAAACTCTCCGCGCGTAATGTAAGTGAGTATCGGGCAATGCGAAGTCAAAGTATTTTGATGCGAAGTGACTAAGGCAAAAAGCAACACGGATGTAGGCGTAGAATTCCCATACTTGTAGGTATTCGGCATATGTTAAATAACAACAGACGAGTATTGATAGCTATTCGAAGGATGATCACATTCTGCAGGTTATTCTGGAAGTTTTTGCAAGATTAGTGCGTCTCATGAACTATGAATCACTAAATAATGTTATACGAGGATCTATGAATAACCACCTAAGTCGTGAGCCTTGACAGCGTCACGCATTTGAAGTTCTAAAAACAGTTCAAATTATTATAAGAGTTCTTAATCTTAGCTTCCTTAAATAAACTTCTCATATATACTAGCCTTTGATCTATTAATATCTACATGGAAGTCGAAGAGGGAAATCCAACCAACAATATTAATTTCATATTGCGAAGTTAAAATTATTTAATGATCATGAAGATAAATACTCAAAACATGGTACAATATCGATAACATAATGTGAAATGAAATCTTAAACTATTAAAATACTTACATTCAAATACTTCGGTACGGTTGTTCATTTTAAACTTGCAAAACATAGTCAATTCTACACACTTGTCCCAACTCCAAAGTGAAGAAGGAATTTTGGGATGCAATATCCCGCTCTATTTTCTTTTCAACATGGCAGCAGCGCGCAACCGAACGGAGGGTCAAGTGACCATTTGGTCCTCCGTTGCTCCGTTCACTTCAATGCTCCGTCGACGGGTGAATTTGGATAACCATCGACGGTGCATCCGAAGGAGCAAGGGTAAGTAACGGAGTATATAGTTCCAATTCGGAAAGGGGATCCAATCCGGTATGTGTCTCCCTGAGAACTTCCTGATATTTGCGGTCAGCGACTTTCGCTTCGTACACGTGGAGACTAGGCCGTTAACTTTCTATGAGATAGAACTTTCTTATGATTCTCTACGTAGTATTTTTTATTTTAAATTAAGAAGGTATCAATAAATAATACTACGAAGTAGAAGAATTTCTTTTAACAACTTTCATTTTCTTTCCATATCATATGCAGGCACCTTTACTGTGCCGAGGCAAGAGTAAAGATATCTTTTAGCCGTCATTGTTTTCATGGACATTTTCAGAATTTTATTATGAAGCATAAATAGCTATTTGAAACATGTGTTCTACACAAATAAATTTTCAATTGCTTACTCATAGACGATTAAATCAAGGCACAGATCTTTGAAAAATAACAAGTATCCCTGTGTTTCCCGTTGAGTTCTACTTATTCTCAGGCGCGGTGAGCACTCGTGACAACTTCCGGTTGCGCATTCCGCGTGGCATGGAAAGAGGTTATGTTATGCAATACATTACTATTCATAAGTAGAAAGTTTATTATGTATACGTAAATAGTATTTCTTATTATTATAATGTTGAAATATAAGTTTTTGAATAAACTATAAATCGTAAGCAGTAATTTTTAAAGCAAATTCATTTTACTTTTCAGAATACACGCACACACCTTTACTGCGTACAGCGTAAGATGGTGCCATCTACTTTTTTTAAAACGAACTGCGTGAAGGGCCTCACTATTTATTGAAGAAAATAAAGGCAGAATTATCATGTTACACTATTTTTTAAGTATAGTATTTGACGTCCTAGAAAATTATACGATTCATTTCTTATTTATCTAGCACATGAATGCTACAATATTTAACAGTGCTAGCTAAAAATCATGGGAGACCTACAGTATCCAGTAAAATTAAGCTTCTACAAAGAACTCGAACAATCTTTTCTAATAATAAATAAAATTATAATACATGTGCAAAGTAAATAATAAAATGACTCCTAGCAGTGGTCAAATTTTACTATTCCCTCCTTCTACCTGTGCCCAAAAAGGTTTCCTGCTCCAGCTAAGAGAAAACGTTAACAATATAATAATTTTAGCTTAGCTTACTTAAGAATGTTCTAATAATTTCAAGCTTCTTCTTCTTCAAGTTTAAATGGATTCTGCGTGAAACCTACAAGAAAATAATAAAATAATTATATCTACTACTTGTATTATTGCATTCGAAAAACTAATAAAGCCTAATCTGTACAGTTTTCTAAATTAGAAATAGAAAATTGAAAAGATAAACTTGAAAGCAATTTTATTCCATTTATCAGAGAAAACTTAAAGGATACTTAAGAAATTCTATTTCTAAAAAAATAATTTTCTGAATATATTGAAATAATGTCACCATAGGAAAATTCAAATTCTTTTCCAGTGAGTCGTCTAAGGTCGGTGCTACCGTAACATTTCCGAGGTAGCTGAAGTTTTTCCAAGGTCGGCTTCCCAATCTGAATCATAAATAAATCAAATTAAAGTAAAATTCTTTCGAAATAAGAACCTCTCTTCAATATTTAAGTTTTCTGTTAATTAATCTAGTATTTAAAGATGGCGGACAAAATGTAATTTACAATAAATATAAATCAAATTCGTGCGCGTTCGACTTCAGTGCTAACGGTCCCGGGTTTGATTCCCGGTGGAGGCTCGAAATTTCAGTGTTAACGAATCATCGTAAGGATCTGCTACGAATAAGAGATAGTCTAGTTGCAATTACAGTTGAGAGCTTCAGCTCTCCTCTCCGAACCAGTCTAGTTAGCGTGAGAGTAGGGGAGAGGCCTCATCCAGTACTGGATATGGCTGTAATTTATTTATTATTTTATAAATAAAATTCCAACAATAAACTCCTCATAAAAGGCTCAGATCTAAAAATAATAGTAACCATAATTTGAAAAACATGTCTACTTTATCTGTCCAAGAAGGCCTCTTTCCTGAAATATGAACGAAATTATTAATTAACAACATTTTATAAGTATAGTCAATAATAATTAATTAACTTTAGGTTCAAACCTTTTTCAAAATTAAACACCCTTCTCCTTCTTCTTTGAATACAGCGTTCTTACAGCACACCGAAATAGAAGAACTATTAGTGAATAGTGACAAGCGAATTTCAGTACGCCTTTTTGTATTGAAAGAAATCAATGGTACGAAAATTTTAAAATCCTAACTGGCGTCAAACTTTATTTATTCTTATCTCTAACGGAAAATGTGTTAAAATTCAATCAGTTTCCATAATTTCTTAAGTGCAGGCATGTTTTCTTTTTTCTCTGTCACGATTTCTCCAACCGGATCATTTCGTCACGCCTCACTTTTCAAACGTGACAAATATACTTCAACCAATGATAGTAACTTTCACTCGATTCTTCATACCTCCACGCAAGAACCTTCTACCTAACGACATCATACGAGAAACTTCCAAACTACTAGCCAACATGCAAAAAATGAATTCTTTGGATAAGTTATTTTGAATTCTTCTGCCAGCGGTATTTTAAAAGTAACGCTTTCTAAACTTAAATTTGAGCACAGAGATCTACAGTTGTATACATATTATTACTCTGTTATCATAGACGACAATTACCGAAATATGTCTGCAAAGTACGGTTTCTACTTCGAAATAACTTTCATAAAATATAAAACACTAGACATACAGACTTCTATTTTTACAGTTCATCTACTTTTTCTCTGTGAACTTCCGTATAAATCTATTAACTATAAACATTACAATTCTTAATAACATCTTATTCCTATGACATAAACTGTTAGAATCCATAGACTCTGTTACCAAAAATACGGTTTTTCACGTGCCGATCTCAAATGATTGTCTCCAATTGAGTGTCTTTCTTACTTTTTCATCTTTCAAGTACTGATATAACATCTTAAAATTAGGTAGTAATCAGAAATGAATGTCACCCAAGAGGGACATAGCGTTCTTTCAACTAAACAGTTGAACTGAATGTAACCGACTGTACGTCTTCAAAGTCAACGGAAATTTTTGAGGTTCGGCGACACAAGTCTAAGAGTCCTAGCAAAATAAGAATTACATAGCGGTATCATTGCATGATTTTCAAGAAATAGCGTTCCTTCAACTCAAGAGAATCGACTGCACGTCTATACACTCAACGGTACTCTTTAAAAATAGACGACAGAAGTCTCAGAGAAGTATCAAAATAAGAATTCCATACCGGTATCGGTTACAAGAACAAATACCTATCTAGTCTTTTCTCCAGACGAATAGTAGGTCAAACGCAATTACCGTTACAAGCGAAAGGTTTTAGCGTGTTTCAGTTTTAATACGGTAGTGAGAGAGACAACATCTCCGGTGAAGAATACAGGTAAAGTTTAAACTTATGATTCCAAAGAAAATAATGAAGAACAATCCATTCCTACTATTTTTCATTAACATTTAGTATAACTATTATTCTTCAGATGTCAGTACATAACACATTCTAACTTATTTCGCATCCGTTTCCGTTCTTTATTCGAGATTTTATTATTTTTTCTAGGTTCTCTGTAAATTATTTACGGGCGCACTGCAAAACAAGGGGTAAACTTAGGATGCTGTCTTTCAATAATAAAATGTTAATTTTGTCTTCTTTAAAGCTATCTAACAATCATTTACATTCCATGAGGGGCACGTTCTTCATAAACAGGGGCGTAGTACGGAGGGCGCTTAGCTTATCCGTTTACCTTTGTTATCCATGCTCTTATTTTTCTAAGTTATCTCCAAATTGTTTACGGGGCACGGTTATGTATTTTCATTAACAGCAGGGACGGACCTAGGAAAAGGCGCCGGGCCTGCCTTCGTGATAAGAAAATGCTTACATCTGTCTTCTATATAGATTTAGCTTACAAAATATGTAATTAATCTAATTTCAAACCCAGGGACGAAGCTATGAAAGGGCGCCGGGGTTCCCTTCGTCATAATAAAATGCTTACATCTATCTTCTACAAAGGCTTACCTTACAAAAATAAGTTATTATTAAAATTTTTAACCCAGGGACGAAGACAGGAAGGGGCGCCGGTAGTGATTCGCGGAGGGACACTTGTCTAAACAGTGGCGGACTAGGGAGGGCAGCTAAACTCTTTTAAAACATTATCTTCCATTCCTTTTTCTTCAGAGAACGTGCTGTAAAAACAATGGTGAACTTTAAAGGTCACACTTAAAACACTGGCGGTCCCTTTCTAAGTTATACCCGTTTCCTTTACGTTATAATGTTAATTTCTTTTCGTGATAGGGCGCTCTTTATAACAGTGTAAAACAAGGGTGGGGCATTTAAAAATTTACAAATATTAAAATTATGCTTACGTAAGCAAGGAAGACCTCCAAACTTAGGTCCCGAAAGAACTAGAACAAGCAAATATGTCTTCAAAATGGCGGGGCATGGAAAATTCTCGATCTCCAAACTTAGGTGACATCAAAACCAAAGGAACGGGGACAAGGTGACCTACAAACAAAGTATCGTTTAACGAAAACCTGGTCATCAAAGGTCACGCATGTAGGCCTTAAATTTAGGCCAGCTTAAGGCGACTAAGTACCGCTATGCCTGGCGGGCATAAAAATGTAAGGATTACCCAAAACTTCTACTCTTGTCGACTCCGAGGTTATAGCAAAGTCGAGACAAATAGCGGGGAGAAAATACAAAATGCTGCTCACGTGTACTATACACACTATTTCGTTTTGTTCGGAAAAAGTAATTAAAAAAAGATCAGTGATTGCATGAAATGTCATAAGACTAGCAGGGAACAACCCAAGGTTGCTAAGAGGGAGAAAAAATAATAAAAGTTCAAAACGTTATCTACAAGGAACACAAGAGTTCCAGCTAAACAATCAAAGAAGTAATAAAAAAATACTTATAAAATCCGTTTTGATGTGTTTTTAATACGGAACGTTTCGCTCATTGGCCAATACCACCAAACCCCGTTATACAACATTTAATATTATGATGTAACTTTTCTCATGTGTGTGTGCTCAAACAAATTTTGTTGACTTTTTTATTTACGTTTTTATGTGCAACAGGCCAGAAAGAACATAGATTGTGTAAGCGAAGAAACGTGTTTAATATCAAATATTTCCCTGTAAACAAGTGACATAGAGGGGGGGAAATAGTCATATAAAGAAAAACACATGTGTACTTTGTATGCCAACAATGATCTTGGTTGATAGTACAGAAACCAGAGGGTCAAACCTTAGCAAGTGGAATAAAATGTAAGATCAAAGTTGAAATTTGGATGGGGCAGTCACGTTGCTTGGCATTAGCATTCGCAATTACCACCCTGCTGTATTATTATAATTATTATTATTATTATTATTATTATTATTATTATTTAAACGCACCCAGCCCGAATGGTCTCGGATCGGCACCGCAGTGGTCCCCATTTTGTCAGTTTTCAACAGACGACTTCCCAGCAGCACACAAACGCGTTTTGAACGTTGATTTTTGGTTGATTTCGTTTATTAAACGTTTTCGTTTGAAAAAAGTGCGTTTAATTTTAAATTATATTTCAACAAAGACTTGACATTGTTGAAAACAAGTTAGTTCAACGTGGATTCAACTGTTATTTTCAACTATGGTATAGATCTCGTTTCATGAGATTCTTTCTAATTTAATGGAATAACATCTGTAATTAAAAGCTAATTGCATGCCACTTTAACTATTTATTATTTTGTGTCCTCCTTTGCATGTTGAAAATACGTTGAATTTCAATCTATATTCCAACGATTTTTTTGTATTTCGATGATAGGACGTTAATGTGACGTGATTTTAACTATTATATTGAAGATAAGATAAAATTAATTTTATGGGCGGTAACAGCACTATGGCTTACGCCCGTCCCAAGCTATTATATTGAACTATGTCGTAGGTTAATGTGCTTCGTATGTGTCTTTCCAACTTAATCACGAAAAATTATGCTTAAAAACAAACGAATATAATAAAATTAACTACGTTTCTCATGTTCTCATTTGCATGTTGAAAAGAGATTGAATTTTAAAGTAAATTTCAACGAACATTTAATTGCGTTAATGTGAAGCGTTTTTAACTATGACATAGATTTCGCTTTATATGCGTTCTTCTAAGGCGACATATTACACTTATTGAGAAATACAATCGATGGCATAGTGAAAGTGTTAAATAAGGAAAAACGCACATAACAAAGAAAGAAAGAAAGTATTCTCTACTCTTATTCTTGCATGATGGTGAAACGACACGTCTGGATTTGTGGCAACCGCGTTCAGGACCAGTGGTGCAAACTTCAGGAGGTGATTAATTACATGGAAATAAGAAAACAAAATGCCTTTCAAGAAATTCAAAATTATGCATAGTTTAAGTGACGGCGGTATCTTCACAAATGACGTCATAGCGGAACACATAATGACGTAAGTGTCTTAGCAAATCATACTGGAACTAGTACCCGATATAAGCAATGTTTTGGATTGGTGGAGTATCACATACACAGGTTCCGTACCGTAAGAATTCCAATGTGAATGAATTAAATGCTTTAATAAGGCATGCATAGAAATGCCCTCGCTTAAATAGATGTATTGGGTACTACTTCGAGTGTGATTTCTAAGCCGACACCGCTTACGTCATTGGCGAGATATGACGTCATTTGTCACAAAGCTGCCACAACTCTGAGCTCCCGTAGCTTCGACATCAATCAGATTTCGGATTTTGTTCAAAGGGACTATGTTGTTGTTTTGATGAAAGTAATTACCCCCGAAGCTTGGGACATTATTCAGGAAAGAGAAAGGGAAGGAGAAAGGGAAAGAGAGAGAGAGAGAGAGAGAGAGAGAGAGAGAGAGAGAGAGAGAGAAATGTATATACAGCAGAGCTGAAACGAGTCACCGGGTCAATCCGGTCATTCGACTCAAGTTCTGGACCGTTTCACCGGGTTTAGACTTCAGAACCGTCTGACCCGATTTAGAACCGGTAACCTGGAGAAAAAGAAACAAGTGTTGTTAATTATTTCATTGCGTTGAACAGTGTTTCTGTCAGGGGTCACCAAGACTGGAGACGTTACTACTGAAACACGAAAAATATGACGCCAAAATTAGAAAGTTAATTGTTTCCTAGACCGGGTCATTCGGGTCAACTTGTGGACCGGATCACCGAGTCATCTATATTCGGGTCATATCGTGTGACCGGGTCACTAAAAAGTGACTCGGTTTCAGCTCTTACATACAGGTATTAAGTTTATATTATAAACTTATTTTTAAGTTATTTTTTAAAGTTCTTTAAAGTTCGTTTTCTGACTTTCTTTTTGCATTTTTACCTTTGTAGGATTTGCTTGTCATAATTGGCACTAAAATTTGGACACAGTATTTACTTATGTTGGTTTTTCTTTCTTTTTTTTTCTGGAAATTTTCCGCGTGATTCATTTATGTTGACGTTACACAATCACCACATCATCATCAGACACTCAGTCTTGATGAAAGCATCCGCCCGCTATTGTCCGCGTTCTCTATACACTCACTCCTGTCTCAAGAAAACAACAAGTAAACCCATTTTTCAAATTGTTAGTTATATGAGAATTACACAGCCATGTAACAAATCCTCTCCCAAATGGGTATGCTATCCAATTCTATAGAGTATTGCGAATCGAAACAATTACATCACGACTTCTTATGTCACTTCTAATGGTCTCTCGTTCTTTCTTTCTCTCCCCACCTCTCTCTCTCACACACACACACACACACACAAAGGGAGAGAGAGAGAGAGAGAGAGAGAGGCTGAATTATGCAAAAGGCACCTCTTTCTGATCTTCGATACAGAGTTGCAAACTTCAAATGTTATTGGTTTCTTTTAGTTTATACTTCATTTATGGCCTTTAGCCATCTTTGGCTCAGGCCGGGATAGGGTATGGAAGTGGATGGTAGTGGCCAGAGCCTTATTTAACCTACCATCCAGGTATTTACTTGGTTAAACTGTGTGAAACCTCAGTCAGGATGGTCATCCGAGGAGCGGTGGCTCGAATCCATTGCCCGACCGAAAGTTACCACCTGGACCATAAGGGGTGGGTGGTTTCGTTTAAGGATAATGTAAAGCAACGATCTCCAACAAAAGATGGCAGCACTATCTCCGTATATGTCTAATGTGTTCTTATCGTTGCACGACTAGGGAGTTCAAACTTTCAGGGAAGAAAGTTCATAACTAAATCAAGGGCATGATGGATGCTGATTTTTTATTTTCGTTTACCTTCTTCATTGTTGAAATCGCTTCATTGTTGTTGTGAATATCAAAACCTATAACAATGAAGCTCTTTCAATAATGATCGAAAAAGAAATTTAAAAATCGGCATCGATCATGCTCTTGAATTGGTTATGAACTTTCTTCCCTGAAAGGTTGAACTCTCTAGGCGTGCAATGATAAGAACACATTAGACATATACGAAGATAGTGCTGCCATCTTTTGTTGGAGATTGTTGCTTTACATTAACCTTGAGGCTACTTTAAAGATACCAGTAATACCTTGTTTAGATTACTAACCTTTTACGATGGTAAGATTTACGGGTAAAACTAACTTGCGTTCAGACTACCAAACTTAACTTGTCTATCGTGCTTGTTCTACTATTGTCTGTAAAGAAACAAGAAGTTTCCGTAGAGTAAAGAATCTTCTTTTTACACGGAAGAGGATTAAATTATTAAAAAAATGAACAGAAATGAATTGATTGTAGCATCACATTTTGTAGACTAGTTCTGCCATCATTCTTTTATACTTTAAAAGTGATATACACCACTAAGGTGCTATATATTTCGATAAAGAAAGAAATAAACTCACCAAGTGAGCTTCGCTTAACGGCCATCTTGCGTTTAGATAACTAACGTTAAGATAACCGTCGTAAGTTGACGTTAGTTAAATTTGAAACCAGCGTTAACGGTAACTACCGTTTACATTACTAAAATTATCTTGGTTAATGTTAACCATAGTAAGATGTTAGTATTGTAAACAAGGCAGAAGCATCTATTCAGCTTCATGGATGAGTGGCTACACTCAACGCAAAAGACTTTTTGCTCGAGGAATCCATGCACTTTTCTACCGACGGAACACAAAAGTATGCAGAGGTAGGAGTACTACGTACAAAAGTAATGTAATTGCTCTTTCCTATCTCCTCTTTGTTCAAAGCATTGCGCGATAAAGTATTTGAGATTTTCATTTGAATCACCCTCGTATTTCTGCTGCTTGTCTTATGTATCTATTTGTATTACTTAATTAGTTTGTAATCTAACATGTATTGATTAAGTGATATCTTGAGCTTTCCAGCTGTTCGTAGCACTCTAATAAATTAAAATAAATTATTGTTATTACTATCAATACATCGTGAGGCCATATTGAAAAGTTTATAGACGCCCACTCTTTGCCCAAGAGTTTTAAGCAAGACCAGGAAAGTGGCAGCAGATAATACCGGATGCAAGCATATTAATGCACACAAATCGAGGAAAACACACTACGCATCTCTTCCCGTTTCAATAAAAGCGATTGTAAAAGCAAACGAACAATTTTATGTACAGTGGAAGCTTTGTGTGAGTCACATATAATCTAATGTCATGCCAGCTGATAACGACGAAAGAGGAAATGCTTACATAATCGACTTTTGTGATATTCAGGTCTTTCATCTACTTCTTCTGTCTATGCACTGCAGACTGTATTTTATGCTCTATTTGAAAGTAAAAGTACGCGAGGCATTCAATCATATACATCAATTCATTATTCTCTTCTATAATTCCACGTTTTCTATCATCAGGTGACTGTACTTCTGACCAAGCTTCCACTGTCTAGGAAATTCATGGATCATTCGTTTATTCGAGTGTGCAATTATCTTTGAGTTGTGCGTGATCCTCTAAGCAAAACCTTCTAGTTTCGCCGCTCGCAATATAATAAAAATCTCCTTCCAACATTTGATTTTTATCAATAAATTAACTCCTTTAGTCTTTCCACGAATTTATTAATATATGCACAATAGGGTGGAACGAAAAATTTCAATGTTATGACTGGTTCCTAAAGCTTTATTTACACTACTAACATCTTACCATGGTTAACGTTAACCGACATCATTTTAGTAATGTAAATGCACGTTACCAAATTTAACCAACGTCAGCTTACGACGATAATATTCATACTTTAGGGCTGATTTTCATGAAAGCTTGGGTTGCTTGCGATTTCGGTGAGTAGTCAATTGAAACACGTGTTTTCTTGTAAGGTAATACGTGTTTCAATTGGCTATTCACCCAATTCGCAAGCAACGCAAGCTTTAATGAAAATCAGTCCTTAGTTATGTGAACTTAAGTTTGACGTTGAACGTGGCTCACTTCGTGAGTTAATTGCTTTCGTTTTCGAAATATATAGCATCTTAGTCATGAATATCATTTCAATACTATAGAAGAATGATGGCACAACAAATGTACAAACTATTACGTTATAATTCAATAATTTGTGTTGATTCTTTTATAATTTAAACCTCTTGTCGAGCTATCTTTTACTTAGTTCCGTGTTACTCACAAGATGGCAGTACAAGTACGAAAACCAAGTTAAGTTCCGTAGTAAGAACGGAAGTTCGTTTCACCCACAGACAATTCTTACCACCTTAACGATCTCAACAAAGCATAACAATGAAAATAAGTTGAACTGAATCTTCCTGAATAAGTCTGCAAAAACTTATTTCTGAAAATATTCTTGAAAGGGCGCAGGAGCTTTGAAATTGTTGTTATAATAAATTTTATGTTATTGTCACATGTATAAATTGTGTACTATTAGCAACGTGAATCTACGCTTTGGGTTTACATTGAAAGTAAAACATTTAAACATTAAAAATTAACTCCGCAACTATTACCTCTACTTTGCCGGAAGACTCGTGCGCATGCGTTGCACGAACGAGTGACGGGGGTGACAGTTGGAGAGTTAAGAGCCCTCCTCGCACCCGCCCCAACTTTTTAACATTTTTCTAAATATTTCAAAATCTAAGATAATTATCAAAATATTGAGAACATAGAATACTGGAACTTACAAATTACTATGAAATACAATGGACCTCGATCTCAAGATCTTGTCCATTGATGAGTGATACGTTTTCAAAGATTATGAAGTCATTATTTAATTGAAGTCTGAGCACTCATCAATCGACAAGATCTCGAGTTCGCTGTCCATTGTATTTCATAGTCATTTGTAAATTCTAGTGCGCTTACATTTTTGATAGTGGTCTTAGTTTTTGAAATATTGTGAAAAACGTTAAAATGTGGGTGTTGAAGCGAGGATGGCTCTTAACTGTTAATGTTTACAAGTTTTAAATGTAAACCCAAAGCGTAGTTTCACGTTGAGAAACTAACACAGACAATGTATACATGTAACATAACACAAATTTTACAATAACGGAAATTTCAAAGCTCTTGAGGGCCGCGGTGGATCAACGGTTAGAGTGCTCAGCTCTGGCGCTTGAAGTCGTCGGTTCAAACCCTGCTCGTGCCATGTGGACTTTGTGGTGGACAAACACCGTGTGCGTGGGTTTTCTCGGGGTTCTCCAGTTTCCTCCCACTTTCTTCATACCACCAATCATCCCATCAACATCCATCCGGCCTGAGGCATAGTTGCCTAAAGGCTTTAAATTTAATTCAAATTCAAAATTGAATTCAAAGCTCTTTTGTCCCCTCAAGAATGTACTTTTCAGAAGAAAAAGGATCTGCAGTCTTATTGAGGAAAGACTACATATAACTTTCTATCACTGTTGGATTTGAAGAGTCACACAGGTTTGAATTTTTCGTTCCGACCTAATACATAATTTTAATATACACTTATTTACTACTACACAATCTCTGCGTAGCAGGGTTTTCGCCAGGATTTTCAGTTTAGTTGGGTCTAAAGTCAAAATTGGGAGGGTGTAAGTGAAGTTTTGTACGGTTCCTATCGACTTTTCACAGAAAAAAAAAATAAGTTGGGGGATGTTGTCGATATTTTGGGGGGTAAACACGTCCCACAGGGGAAGGGCCAGGCGGAATCACTGCTGCGTAGCCAATGTCCTAACCAAATTTTTCTTTCTCTTCTTTATTGTTTTCAGCATTGCTCGTCTCTCGCCTACTCCCTTTACCACTTCTTCACATCTTCTGTATCCAGTTGATTTTTTTAAATTCTTCTCCATGTTCACATTTCAAACGCTTCCAATTTTCTTTCTTCTCCCTTTCGTAGAGTCTACGTTTCCATGCAACACAATACTCTATATAGAACAATAAATTAATCACTTCCTCAACTCTTTGTTTAACCCGCAAGAAAAATATTCTTTTTGTTAATGAACGCCTGTTTCGCCATCGCTATTTTCTTCTTCATCTCCCTCTCGCATTTCATTTCCTCACTTACAATATTTCCCAAATATTTGAAGGTGTTCTACTATTTCTCTTCCAAACTTTTTATTTACTAGAATTCAATTTGTTCCAATTAGTATCCTTTTAATAGAGGCGTCCATAAGAGTTAGACAAGATGCAAGAAGCTAAAAAAATAATTTTAAAAAAGTTTTTGAGGACATCCTTTTGTTAAACATTTCGTACTAAAAGGTAAAAAAAAAAATTTCTTTATGCATGACTAAAAAAACGAAAAGCATGGGCCGCACCAATTAAAGAATTTATTAAGTGACTATATATGAGAGCACGCCCCATTTTTTTCTTTTTAGTCATGCATAAACAAAATTATTCTTTACTTTATAGTATGAATTGTTTAAGAAAAGTATGTTTTTAAAAATATATTTTTAAAATTATTTTTTCGAGTTATCGGTGTTCGGATACTTTTTCTCAACCTGATCTTGTCACCAAATCCTAAACTGTCAAAGCCAATATCGTTGCTGGCTAGTAATTTAGTTTAGAATAAAGGAGTTCTTACTAAAAAGAAAAGTGCTTTTAAAATATATAAATATATAGAAATATGTGAAAGTAACAATGTAATATTGTATTGTCACCCGACTTACCTCGCTGTACAAAATGTCATCATGTATGACGTCAGGAAACGAGTTAAATTAACGTTGCAAGATTTGAGGACAGAATGAACCATTGTGAACTAAAGAAAAGAATGTAGAAAGTATCAAAGGCAAGAAATGTGAAGCCATAGACAAATGTTTTATTGCCTGTCTGTACCTGACGTTTCTTATTTCAAAAATTAATATATTGAAACAATGTATATATTTGTGGACTTGGGGCAGACATATGCACAATCACATGAAGTACTTTTGAAGATATGTTGCTAAACAAGGACGGTATTTACAACTAAAAAATAATAATTAAAGAAGATTAAAAAAAACACGTTTCTTTAAGCAAGGAATTAATGTAAAAAAAATTGAATTAATGTTATGAATCGGAAAATAAAAAGCGTGGGTGCTCTTGCTTATCTTATAATAAAATCATAGTATCTAAGAGCACCCACGCTTTTATTTTCCCATTCATTTTTTTTTATATTTTTTTACATTTTAGCCAATTTGTTTTTGCTTAAAAAAGCGTGTTCTTTTAAAAATTCTTTTTTAATTTATTTTTTTTAATATTAAGTGCTTCGTACACCCAAATCCTGAAGTGTTCTGCAACCAGTCAAAACCCAACATCGTTGCAGGCTAGTATTTATTTTAGGATAAAGAAATCAATGTTAAATAATTATTTTTTAATTAATTACAGTTAAACTGGATTATTCTGTCGTATATCTAATGATTGAATATTGTATTGTCATCGGAAGCAAGCAAGTTTACAACATTTTAAAAAAATCGGATGATGAGAAGTGAGTTAAAAATCAATTACAAAATTTGTGCCAAAGATGAAACATGATTACAGTCTAAATTAATGTAAAAATAGTTTTCCGTCGACAAAATAATTGTAAGTAAATCCAAAACTTTGCCAAGATGTAAATTTCCCTCGTTTTATCTGAGAGAGTTATATTTTTCTAAAGCAATGCCAACTGTTAATCCTAATTTAAATTTTCATTAGTAGATGCTACACACGGGAGGGAGATCTTCGCGAATTTGCGGAATATTCCTTAAAGACATGCGACAATACTTTTGTTCACAGCTATACCATGACATGATCTTTTTAAAGATGGTAACGCTGAACCCCTTTCTGAAGGTGCTTTGTTATCGCAAGCATTATTCCAAAGCCAAAAAAGAAGTAAAAGCCTTGTCATACACCACCAACCAACATGGGGGTCACGCAGAAGAAGAGGAAGAAGAAAACGAAATACTTTGGCACTTACAGAGTTCTTACATAATTATCAAGAAAAATCAGAGAGAGAGAGGGCGCAAGTGTGGTGTAATAATCGCACCTCGACGTCAGCTGAATATTCGCACACATAATACACTCGTTTCTGTCTCTCTCCTTTTCTTTTGGGTCATGCAGAAATCGTCTCGTTGTTGGTGAAAGGAGTTCACCCAACGCAATATATAGATAAAGAGCTCACTGCATAATACAAACAGTACAATTTAAGAAAGTTATATTCTCGTAATATAATTATGCATAACCTCTATTCTGATAGAAATTCAAAATGGGTTTTGGGACTGTTACCTTCCGGCAATGAGAACAAAATAAAGAGATCTCTATTAGATAACACACCGTTCGATATGTATCATAAATATTGTTGGGCTTCACAATTGTTTTGGTTTTTTCGTTTCTCCCCTCAGCTTCTTCTGTTCCCACTCCTTCATGTCTTAACTAGAATTAGAATTTGGTATAGAAAGTAAATGAATGATTTCTTAAAATGGAATTTTAAAATTGAAAGATCTGTCCCTTAAAATAATTTGCCCCAAATTGCCGAAGATCCGTTTCCTTTGAATTTTATTGATGGCTTTTAGACATCTAATGCTCAAACCGGGATAGGGGAAGGGGAAGGGGAAGGGAAAGGATTCGGGAAGGTGTCGGCCAAGGCCTATATTCAAGGTGCCATCCCGGCATTTGCCTGGTGTGACTAAGGAAAAACCCTAGAGAAGCATCAGTCAGGATGATCGGCCGCTGGGCTCGAACCCATGACCTCCTGAATGCTATGCCAACCCTCTACTACTGTGCTACAGCGTCTCGTCCACAGATGCTTATTTTCTCGGAACACAGTATATATTTTTTGAATGTCTATATTTTTAAAAAAAATTCAAAGGGCAAAGATATGGAAAACGAAAAACAAGAAAGTACAAATCAGAAATGTTGCCAACAGCAGAGCTGAAAAACGCGCCAAAGCAGAAGCAACAAAATTGCGAGAACGCCTTAAATGAAACTTTGAAAGTCCCTAAAACGTCAGCCAAACTGAAATGATTTACTGTACTTGTTATACAGACGTATAATATATATACAGGATGTTCGAAAATAACACCGACAAAATTACCTCACGGGATTCCTGACATAAAAATAACAAAAAAAGGTAGGACCATGGAGGGAGCACAAGTGCTTTGTTTTGGCGCTATATGTTATCTAAACCGTGGGAAAATGAACTCTACAGCTTTATATTTCCATATCATTAACATTGGGAGTCAGGCGGTACGGTATCCTCAAAGACTTCAGACCTGCTCTATCAAAAAACTGGGCGATGGCTGCGCAAAGGATTTCCCAAAGGAAATAGGGGGAGTCACAGAAATTCTCTGAAACAAAGGTGGTCGCCGTAAGTCATAAAAAGGCGTTAAATTATTTTAAAAAAGCGCTAGCAGGAAAGAAAGAATCAGTAAAAGCTTATAAAAAGCGCTAGTTCTAACGACAAAAGCTCTGAGTTAGTATCACTGTAATCAGAAGTACATTTTCTGTTACATTTTCTTGAAAACTACGAAGTGCACAGAACTTATTACGGAAGCGAACTCTTCAGCTAATAGTCTAAAGGGACTGATTCCACCAGGATGAAAGTAATTTGAAAAATTGATATTTAAAAAAGAATTCGTTGGTAATCAAGATGATTCCGGCGGCTCTAACTGTAGCCTAGTCAAGACTTTTCCAGGACACCTCATCTTGTGGTTCCTGAGATCTACTTTTGGACACGGAGGGACGGACGGCGTAAGCTGTATTATAAGGTCCCTTTTTGTTAACTACTCTCTCAAGGACTGTAAAAATAATTAAAAAAGGATTTTTTTTTTAAATCACTCTCTTAGATATTATGATTTTATGATAAGGTAAGCAAGAGTACCCACGTTTTTTATTTTCCGATTCATAAGATTAATTCAAT
>JAGDQP010016237.1:20582-40973 GCA_022664845.1 Lepisma saccharinum | reverse complement strand
TGAAACCCCAAGTGACCCCACTCAGATGAACACTGCAAGTTTCACTTTGGATAATGTAACCTTGTGTATATACATAAACAATACCCAAGTGTAACTCCAATCTAGTGACGTCACATAAATTGTGTGTTTCAAAATTACCGGTAAACGTCATGAAAGTGAGCTCACCAAAATTAGTGTTGTTTGTTGTGTGAATGTAAATAATTCAACAGGTACAAAGGAATCATGCCTGTTATTAAGTGTATGTAAATAGTGTCTTTCATACATCTCTACTCTTTCTAAAGTCATCAACCTCGTTTGGAATAAATCTAATTAAGTATCTCTACTGGAATTACATAGTTTATCTTCACTTCTTCAATGGTCACCTGTGCTATCCTGAGTGTGCTCTTCACAGAGGTGAGTACTGTAAATTTAGTGCAGCATACATGTTACTATGTTTTCAGGCTTCCTAGGTTGATGCGGATGGAAGGTGGATCTGAAATTATTTCACCTTGCTTCGAAAGTACTTCATCAGAAATTACATTGCTATTCTTGCAGTCATGTGTAACCTACTAACCCCTGAGAGTAACATATCCAAGGCGAGATATGTGGTCTATTGACCTTCTTTGTATTTTTAATTGACGATCTCACGCCTCTCCAGTAATTAATAGTTCTGTAATTAAATTCAAGGCGCCCCTATTAAAGTAAATGAAACTGGAGATCTTTTGTGTTGATAACCTCCACTAATCCCTTGTTTGGAAGTTAAAGTAATAATTATAACGTGCGTGAGATATCATTAGGTTGAGGTGGAATTAATTAACTTTATTCTAAATTTTAGTGCATATCATTAGCATCAACACCTCACCTTGTCATTTTTGACATACTTGGTATTGACCTCTACATTTCTTGGTGCTCCAACGCGGGAGTGTTCACATTTCTTGGCACCACAATGTGGGTCTCTACATTTTCTTGATCACCCAACGTAGGGCTTCACATTTTCTTGGCTCCCAACGCCCAGGCGTTATATTTTTTTTTTAACGTCCACCGTTGGGGGTTTACAACACCTTTAGTTTTTTTACTCGTTCTTTTGGCCGTTTACACCAATGTTTTATATTTCTGAAGACCTTTTACATCTTCAGCTTTTTAATCATTTTACTGTTTCAATTTTCTTATTTTATCCAAATATCAGCTAAGTTTAAACGTGACAAAGATAAGGGCTTCCCCCGTATCGGGACGGGCGTAAACCATAGTGCTGTTACCGCCCATAAATTTCATTTTATCTTTATCTTTTCAAATTGAGAATCCTGGCCATAGAATAGAATAGAGGGAGCTTGAGACTGCTTTACTGGCGAGGGGAGTGAAGCAAAGACAGAAGGGACGAAGCACTTCCACACTGGCTGGCCCCATATTTAGCGGCACTCAATACCGAGTATTGCCTTCTCATTCTTTGTTATAGGAAGATAAATTTATTAGTGATAAGCGCGCATGTCTATTGAAACCTCCAAAATAGCTATCGTTGTTGGAAAAACATTGTTTCGCTGTGAATTGACAATTGTAAAATACTTGAAAATATCTAATATGTTTTGTAGTAACACGATAGAAACGTGCGTTTCGAGACTGACGCACAGAACTCGGTACAGAGGGACTCTAACGGGGCCCTACAATATGGCTTAGACGCTGAACCGTAAATGGGACGTCATGCAAGTTTTCTCTATTCAGTCCTATGTTCTAACAAGGAAGAGTTACAATATCTAGTCGCGGAATTCTGAGTCAAACATAATGCATCTGATAGAGCATGGAGAATACTAAAATTTAAAGTGCGATGGACAAGGGCAGCAAGACTGGGGGAGGGGGGCAAAGCTCGAAATTCACTGAAGTTAAATAAAGGCAATGCTGCTGTTTCAGAACGAAGTCCGTTACTTTCGGGAGGTGATTCCTGACATCGAAACAAGTAAAAAAAAAAGTTCCTATGAACATGGGTGGAATTCCTCTTCGTTTTAAATATATAGTGTTTCCAACTTGGAGTTCAAAGTCGACGCCTAACAATGGGAAGAAAATTAATCATTATCAATAAATCAGAAACGATGCATTGAATGAAAATTTCGTTAGCGTAACTTTGTAACAACATGATGAATATCAGGAGTGAAAACAGGATGTTACTGGTTTGTCAGTATTGTCAACTGGCATAACGTTTAAATTTTTAAAATGGCATTAAGTCATATTATTGGGTATTTGGCGTCTCCTACTGATGGTGAAAAGCAATCACCGTGGTGTTGCAAACTATGGATAAGCCAGAAAGGTTTTCGCGACCTTTCACAAACTGCAAACAGTTTTACCCACGAGACGAGACGGTTCTTGAAAAGTCTTGTCTTGCCTGGAATGTCTCGAAGAAACTCAATCGGAATGAGATATGTTCTTGAAAATCCGTACCAGCGTTAATTGCTTCGAAAAAAGGCTGGAGCAAGGAATACTTAAATTTCTTTTTAATGAACCTTCAAAGCAACTTTAAGGCCGCTTTAGACTATACAATTTCTCGTACGATCTCATCGTATGATAGAATGTATACAATCCATAGTACGAGATTTCTCGAACGATAAATCATACAATATTGTACAGTGTTTTACACGGTACAATTTTGGATACGAGGGGATAATGATAAAACTGCTGGAGTTTATAGTTGTGACATCTCAGGCTTTTAGGGTAATTATGCCACAGATATTGTGAAAGTAGCCCATTTAAAAAGTAGAAAAGAATTAAAATATTGATAACAATGAATCTTGGCGCAACAGAAATTAAGTTTGTCTTAATGCCACATTCTACAAAGAGAATCTAACTTCTACTAGGTTTCTTCTAACTTCTACTTTTGTACTTCAATAAAGATATTTCAATGCGGACACACAAATAATGCTGCAAATTTTGCCGTCTTCGGTGATAAGTTCGGAATCATATGTATTGTGTTTACAATATTCCTGAGTTAACAAGATATCTGAATTAACAAGACATTACACAGCACTTCAAAAGTATGCAAATCGCGATATATTAACTTCTATTTATACATATGCGGGCCAATTAGTAATACTGCGGTTTAACTACTATCACAGGACACTGGAAACGCCTCAAAATGCTACGTTTTACGTTCCTATAAGCATGAAATACAAGCAAAATACAAAAATGGGAAGTAATATAGATTTTTTGTCATTTATAGGCGCATTTCACACAAGGTATATAGGTGTGAATAGGGAGGGTCAGCTGTCTTAACCCTTGAAGAAAAATTAGTTCGTACGTTTAATTACATAGCTCACGTATCGACTTGCACATCTCTGGCTTGACGTCGACACTCTACTTACATTAGATATACTTCTGTAATATACTGTTCAATGTATTTCATTATTTCGGATGCACAGAGCGTATATGTTTTTCAAAATCATTGGGGCGAGGGGAGATATATGATTGCAAAGATACCGGTATCCTCTACATTATTTCCTTTCATACGTATCATGCCTGCAGCAGATTCGGTACTCTACGCACAAGAAAAACAATGAAAATCACGTTAACCGCATTGCACAATATATAAGAGAAGCAGTAGCTATTAGATCACATCAGAACTTTGTCATTACATTTATAAACATATTTTTCACGTATTTAGTATCTTTTATGGTTATAGGAATGCAAAACGTAGCATTTTGAGGTATTGCCAGTCCTCTATAGTAGAAGTAGATGAACTGCAGTATCACTTACCTGTTTACACTTCCCTTAAAAACTTTGTTTTATATCTTTATACCTGTAATAGTTTATTATGTCATTATGTATTTTAATTTCTGCATCAAGTAATAACGTTAATATGTTCTCTTTGTCTCGTAATCCATAACCAAACAGCCGAATGGGAAAGCACGCTATATTGCTAGTAGGGACGCTGTCATACATTGTACGAAAAATCCGCTGAACAATAGAACCGTTTCTATTTAGAGAACACATCGGAGATGCAATGAAAAATCGTACGATCCGCGCTTTACACGATCAAAGAATGTAACCGATGAGACTGCATACGAGATATCGTACGATAAATTGTATCGTCTAAAGCGGCCTTTAATGTCAAATTTTCAAGTCATCCAAGCTTCCTGATTCTATTTCGTGATTCTATTGCCTAAAGCCTCAATGGAAATATCTATGTTTGTGAAAAAATCCTATACCGGTAGTATAGAACTATACTCCACACGTTCCCTGGATAACACTTTCAGTAATTAACCATTTGTTCTCGATGCGAGCAAATACAAAATCGTGTCAGTCAATTTTGGCACTGAGTTTATTTATTAGCGATTTGACAATAAATTTGAGGTATTTTATTGCCATATGATGTTATTTAATCCTAAATCTTTTTAGCTCCTTTGATAGTGACAAAAAGGCCCCCTATACCCTGCTTACTTCATCCGTCCGTCCGTCCGTATACAAAAAAGTTAGTCTCAGGAACCACAATGAAAGGAGAGATCGTTGAGATGTCATTGGGAATGTTTTGGCTGCACTAGCTTAGAGCTGAGCTGCCGAAACCGTTTTGAATAGTACAGTGGATCAGTGTTTAAAATACAGTTTCTCAAAATATTTCCATTACGTTAGACTAATCTGCACCAAAATTGGCATAAACGTTATTCAATACTGTAGGAAAATACTGTTGATATTACCGTCCCCAAGCACCGCAGTTGTTAAGTTATCAATATATTTTCTACATTTTTTTTTTCAATTATTTCCATAATGTTAGACGCAGCAGCACCAAACTTATCAAAAAACATCATTCGACATAATAAAAACACTGAGTATTCCTGTCGCCAAGCATTCCAACTGCCAGTGCTGCCAACCTTCTTTAAACAATATTTTCTCAAATTGCTCCTATGTCGTTGCATGTATCCGCCGCATCAAACTTGGCAGAAACGTTATTCAACATAATAGGAAAAATAGTGTACACTTGCTCGTCCCCAAGGATCCCAGTTGTCAGTGTTGCCAACCTATTTTTGTCCCCTCCATCTGTTGTGACTGGACAGCTGACTTAAGAATTATTTTATCTTGCACGCCACACCGAGGGCTTTGACCAGTATAATCTCCCCAAATTTTGAAAAGGGCTAAACTTTACGTCATAGAATAAGGTACATGAAAACGCTCAGCGGGGTCTTCTGTAGATGGGCCTCCGAAACCAAAAAACTGGATCGTAAGACAAGGTTTTTCAGGGCCTTAAGACAAATTTGAAAGTTCGAAAAAGGGCCAAATTAGGGTGACCAGACATAATCTTTTTAAGAATATTATACTCTTTTGGACGTTCAAACAAATACTCTAGGGTGACAAGACACTATTTTTAAGAGTATTGTACTCTTTTAGATGTTAAAACACTTTATACACTTTTGTATCCGAAAATATCTCCATTTATACTCTTTTACCAGGGTGAGTCATATGTTCGTAGCGTTTTCATGGATAATGTGCAGCACCCGCCTCCCCCTGTACCACAGAAGCCTATTCGGCGAAGTACCTCCCATCACACTGTCTGGTCCTTCTCCAACGTTCCACCAGTGACACAAGCCCCTGACGATATCAGGCTGCAGGCTTTGAAGCAAAGAACTCAGTAATGCAAGTTGTCACATCATCCACGGAATGGAATTGTCTGCCCCGCGAGAAGTGCGCCATGGAACGAAACATATGAAAATCAGATGGCGCAAGGTCGGGACTGTAGTGGAGGTGTGGTAAAATGTCCACGCCATCCATGTCAGCAATGTGCTGGCGGACTCTTCTTGACCTGTGGCATGAAGCGTTGTCAAATTGGAGGAGCAGTCGCTTTCAGTTCACCAGTGCTGGATAACGACGGCGCACAATGTCGTATACCCGTTGCAGCTGTTCAGCATACAATGTCCCATCTACGGAACGACCATGTGGAACGAGCTCCCAGTGCACCGGACTTTCGAAATTCCACCACACACACAGCATTGTCTTCTCTTCAAACCACTGGCTGCGCCTCGGTACCTGGTCGAAGCCATTGTTTCCCGGTGTCAGGATAACGAAGAAAGATCCCGGTGTCGTCAGTTGGGTTTCGAAGCAGTTCTTCACACAGGGTCACACGTTGTTGAGCTTGAGCGGGAGTCAAAGCATGGGGAACCATTCTCGGTTGCCTGGAGCGAAACCCAAGTTGATGCAGATGACGAACGACACTGGTTTGTGATGTCTGGACCTCATCTACCAGCTGACGGGTACTGGTTCCTGGGTTTCCTTCAAGAGCGTTAAGGAGGACATCAATATCCGTCGTCACAGGGCGTCCACTCTTGGGTTGTCATCGAGACTGGTGTCACCAGACCGAAAACGTTGAAACCACTTTCTAGTTGTGGACGGATGAACAGTACCTTCACCTTCTACGGCACAAATTTCCTTGGCTACTGCTACTGCATTCAACCTCTTTTTCCAGTAATGGCGCAGAAGCACACGACACACAAGTTTCTCCTCAGCCATTGTCCTGCCAACTGTATTCAACGCGTAGTTCCTCCCACACACCGTTAGCGCTGTGATTAGACAGACACGTGACACGAATTCTGCCACCACCACCTTCACCTGTTCTACACGTTGCACATGGTTTTCATGCATCGAGTGGGCGGGGCCACCCAACGCTACGAACATATGACTCACCCTGGTATTTATATTTATTACTTTCAACGCACATTGTAGTTGAATGCCTTGGAAATATATAAATTCCGAAAACATTATAAAAGAAATATAGCTAAAAGTTAAACATAATCTTGTCTAATGAGAGAAAGAAGACACTTACTGGACTTTCAAGTGCATTTTTAACTGTAAGCTGTGTGAATATTACTTGAAGTGCTGTGGCGTTTAGCCATTAGCCATTTCTGGAGCATGTACTAACTTTTCCAAGGACGCTAGATGAACTCTGTCTATGACGAAAGATGATTAGATTATGAGGTAAGTTAAAAAAATGTAAAAGAAATAAAAATAGCAGCCAATAATTGTTCATTGAATGAGAGATGTCGAAGCAGCTACGGACTGGAATATTCATTTTATAAAAATGGAAGGAAAGATAGTCTATATAACAACAGCTGAAGTTTCTATTCTACACTTGGGACTTCTGAGGACATAATATAATATCGCCTTTCCATGTTATTTCTGCTTTATAGGCTATAACGTTAGTAGTTAAAATAATTCAACATTACCTTCGTATACTACTTCCAGAGTAATTTGTTAAACTGACACTGCTTACGTCATTATGTGTCGAACTATGACGTCATTTGTGTGACGATGTTGGAGTGATTTCGGAAACTATGTATAATTTTGAATTTCTTTAAGGAAGCTTAACTCTTGCTTTGATGTAAATAATCACCTCCGGAAGTTTGTACTATTATTTCAGGGGCAGCTACTGAAATAATGCTTTATGCTTATTATACTTTTTTTCAACAAATTTCTTGTAACCCTAAATACTCTGTACTCTTTCCTATCCGAAATTATCTCCGATTATACTCTTCTCATTTTCTTCATAACTATTAAGGTATTTTGTAGTTATTTTTTTTTGAAAACTTGTAAATTCTGAATACATTATACTTAAACATCACTTAATCTGATGAGAGAAAGAGTGCACGTACAAGACTTTAAATTACATTTTAACTGTAAAATAGTACCAATATCATTTCAAGAGCTGTGGCGATTCATTAATTGTTTCTAGTGATCTTTGTAGCATGTACTGACATTTCGAAGAATGTTAGATTTTTGGGTCGCTGATTTTTCTGTCATGGTTTTTCCCGCTTCGTTTATGTGGCGCATTTTTGGGTCATCGTTCTGCCGTCGCGGTTTTCGTCTCTGTCTCTGTGCGTCGCGGTTTTTGTCTGCCATGGTATTTATCTTTGGCCGTTTTTGGCTGGCTGTTTTTGGTTGTAGCTGTTGTTGTACATCGAGGTTTTCTGCGTCGCTGTTTTTGCCTGTCGCTCTTTTTGTGCGTCGGGGATTCTGAGAAGCTGTTTTCGACTGTCGCTATTTTGTGGGTTATGGTTTTTGTTTGTCGTGGTTTTGGTCTAGCGGTTTATGTGCGTCGCTATTATTGTCTGTCGCTGTTTTTGCCTGACGCAGTTTTTGGTTCTAGCTATTTTGTGCGTCGCGGCTTTGTCCTCGCCGTTTTTGTTGTTGCTTTTGTCTGCTGCTGTTTTCGTACGTCGCTGTTTCGGTGTATCGGGGTCGCTGTTTTGTGAGCCGCGATTTTGACTATGTGGGTTTTTTGGCTCGCTGTATTGTCTGTCGCGGATTTTATTGTCGCTGTTTTTGTGTGTTGCGGTTTTCGCCTGTCGCAGTTTCTGTTCGTCAGGATTTTCACTCCCTACTTTTGACTGTTGCAGTTTTGTATGTTGCTGTTTTTGCCTGTCGCTGCTTTTCGATATCGCTGGTTTTGTATGTCGCTGTTTTCAGCTATCTGGATTATGGCCTGTTGCGGTTTTGGTGCGTCGCGGTTATTGCTTGTCGCTATCTTAGTCTGCCGCTGTTTCCGTACGTCGCTGTTTCGGTGCGTCGGGGTGTTGAGGTCGCTGTTTCGAGAACCGTGATTTTGACGTCGCGGCTATTACTAGTCGTGGTTTTTGGGTCGCAGTATTGTCTTTCGCAGATTTTTCCTGTTGCTGTTTTTGTATGTGGTTGTTTTTGCCTGCCGCGGCTTTTGAAAGTCGATGTTTTTGTGTTACAGATTTTGCGCGTCGCGGCTTTTGTTTCGCTGTATTGTGAGTTGCGGTTTTGGTCTTCCGCGCGAATTTCATGCGTCGCTGTTTTTGCCTCTAGCGGTTTTCGGTTCGTTGGTTTGTTTGTTGCGCTTTTGTCATAGCGGTTTTAGTCTATCGAGTTTTCTGCGCGTCGCTGTTTTTGCCTGTCGTGCTTTTGTTTTGATGTAGATTTTGTGATTTGTCATTATGTCTGCCGCGATTTTTGACTGTCGCTCTTCTTGTGCATCGAAGACTTTGAGTCGCTGTTTTTGACTGTCGCCGTTTTTGTGCGTCGCGGTTTTTGTCTATCGCGGTCTTTTGCCTGTCACTGTTTTGGCTATCGCTGTTTCTGTGCATCTGGAATTTTCAATCGCTGTTCTTGTCTGTCGTTGTGTTTGTGCGTCGCGGTTTTTGTCTGTCGCTGTTTTCGTCTGTCGCAGCTTTTATATGGCGCTGTTTTTTTTTTTATTTTGCTATTGCGGTTTCGGAGTCGCTGTTTTGTCAGTCGCGGTTTTGTATTTCACTATTTTAACCCGTCGCTGTTTTTGTACGTCGATGTTTTGTGCGTCGCGGTTTTTGTTTCGCTGTTTTGCCGTCGTTGTTTCGTCAGTACACCCTGTATAGATACATTGAACTGTCCCAACATTTGAAAACCACATTGGTTGAAAACATTCCTTGATAACATTTAAAAACTACAGGTAAAAAAACGTGCTTTGTCCTTTTTTTTGACGAAACTGAGATACAAGTGCCATCATTTAGCCCTTTAAAGGGCCTTTTTAACAAGCTATCATGCATGCATACATAGTCCGTTTGCTACAAGCAAATCTTTATTTGATGAGCAGGTATACGCAATGCTAATTATGAACTTTTAAAATGCTCTTCTGTAAAATCAATAAAACGGACAAAACACGTTCTTCTTCTGTAGTCTTCATATTTGAACCTACATTGCATAACCTATTTCTAGACGATTCTGCTCCTTGCTTTAATATCGGTAAGATGGCAAAACTGAATCTTCATCCCTTTTCCTCTTCGGCCAGCGCCGTTCGATGATGGGATCTTTAATATCCCTCAAGAGATAGAGCAATCGCAGTTTCGTCACGGAAGTGATTTGTTTCCTTATAGCCATTCGCTGCAGCCACTCGTTTTCTAAATTTTCGTGCTCCATACACACACGTTTCTTATTTCTTTTTCTATCACTTCTGTTTTACCTCATGAGCTGGTATGCAAATCACAAGTTCATATCCATATCTCTTACACATCCTCTACCCTATACATCCTACTCCCCTTTACTCCCATCACGATCTTTAATGACACCAAATGCTATACGTAACGGATGTTATAATTAGATACAAATATATCACTTGTTTCCAACCCTGTTCATACAACCAAAATGGTAGCAAACCAAACACGAAAAGAGGCTTCGTGTGCAACGTATGTACGAAACTTTGCGTGCAACTTACGTAAAAGTCAACGTCATAAAATTATAGTTTGATACCGTACACAGCAAATGTATTATATTTTGGCCAGTTCTGTATTTAGGTGAGCAAAGAAATCGTTATTATAATACTGCACGTCTTGATACCATCATGGTTAATCGTTGACATAAGAAATGCTATTAAGAAAAAAGTCAAGGTACTTCACACGCCCAACACAGACGTATTGACTAGGACGCTGGCTTGCCAGTTAAAATTCCCGTTTGAAACATATATTTTTTCTATTTTAAAAGCACTGCATTCGTATAATCGAGATTAACCGAAGTCTCAGGCCCAAACGAAATATTTTTTTTTATTTTTTTTTTTTTTTCAATCTCCTAACAAAATTCTAAACAAACTTGGCTTGCGCTTTGTTTAGAAACTGCGCTTTTCAAAAGCAAACTGAATAATCACAATATTTTTTGTAATAAGTAGGTAATGTTACGAAACCACATTTTTTTGTTTTCTAAACAAAATACGGATCATTTGTTTTCATATGAATTACCAAAATAAGCATATTTGTAATACAAATAGTAAACTTATGTCATTTGGGTTTCTACGTTCTCTTCAAAAGCACGTGTAATGTAAAATGAACAAATCAAAGTTTTTTTAAATTATTGGCCCGTCACTGTGGTTTGTGTTTGTATTACTTAGAGCCTTGTATCACATAAGGACTAAAGGGTGAACTCCAAGCTTACATACGATACAAGCTATAGAATGATCAAAAAATACTGCACTTTAATTTTTTTTTTTTTACTTGGTTTAAATTTTAATTTAAACCACTTTGATTTAAATCAATCAACCTTGTGTTGCGATGTTTCGGAATCCCTCGTAGACTCGAACAACCTTGCTGCCTTAGAAAATCTGGATTGCTTCAGACTGGCCACGCCTGAAAAGCTGGAACTGCTTCGCCTTACTACTGCTTTTGTAAATGTGAAGTCTGTGTCTGGTTGTAGACTGATCGACACGCTGCTGACTGCTACCCCCACGTAATATATATGGTAAGCTTCTTTCAAGCCTCTCTGCGTCGAAACTAGAATTTTATGATGATGAAGAACGAAGTAGGTCTCTGAGCTGAAGTGCTGCTGTCGGGAATCGAACTCGTGCCAACTATGCCTACCGCTGCCACCATCTGAAAGCTATCTGTTGTATGCATAAAGGTCAGTCGACACAGCTTTCCAATTTTCGACCATAGAACTGGGTTCGCTATTCAAGAAATTAGTAGTCCCATAAAATATTGAAGTAAGTTGGCTTCGATTCCAATACAAGATAATACAAATAGCGTTGACTAAAACAAACTATTACAAGTTCAAGTTAACTTCCAATAATAAAGACAAAATATAACTTGGTCTGAACAAGTTGGATATCGTACTACAAAGACCCTATAACGACAACTGCAGCACGGAGAGTTTCAAACCCGAAGTGTGAAGCAAACTCACTTACAAGCTCTTTTTAACATATTTCTCTTCCGGGGTCCTTTATAATCACGTTAATGAAAAATTACAGTTCATTTCTGACACAAACTACAAGGTTACAAATAACCAATATTCGTTGTTACAACATGAGATCACAAAAAAAAAGTAAAAATAAAAGAAATATCTAAGTAATAATGAGTGGTAAACTATCACCCTTCATATACACAGTGTTGGTTTAATATGTCCTTCAAGGCTTTTCTCGCTCTTAAGGCGACTTGGAAGAGAACACAAAAATAATATTAATAAAAGAAACCAAAAACATATTATTATCTCTAAAGCAATCACACGTGTTGACTTTCTGAATCTTGTAGTCTGTTCTAAACATTTCCATCATTATTTCCTACAAACCACAAAATAAAAGCAAAATATTAACGAACGTTACCTTCCCATAATAATAATCCCGCCTTATTACCATGATTGGTGGGAATATGTACTAGCAAAGCTTGGTGGGAATATGTACATATATATGTACTATATATATCATCATCATCATATTCATCCGTTTTTCTATCCACTGCTGGATGAAGGCCTCTTTCTTTTCTTTCCACATATCTAGGTCTGCTGCTATCCCCATTCATGTAGCTCCTGAAAAACGCTTGGTCGTTTCTTTTCTCTCGGAGTCCACTGTAGTACATTTGCCGTCCACCTTCCATCTGTTCGTCTAACTATGTGACCGGTCCATCTCCACTTCATCTTTTTCGCAGTCTTGATTACATCCTCTACATTTGTTTGTGCGCAAATCCATTCATTTGTCATCCTGTCCCTCCTGGTTATTCCTAGCATGCATCTCTCCATTGCTCTTTGTGTGACTCTCAACCTTTGAGTCGTTTGCGCATTCAATGTCCAAGTTTCTGATATATATATATATATATATATATATATATATATATCAGACGCGATCTGTCTCTTTGTTACAAAGTTGTACAACACATGCATTCTTAAATTATTATTATTTTTTATTTCAATGCAATGATATTGTACCCTCGGTGTTAAAAAAAAAAAGCCATAGATTCCTTTCAGGAAGAGGAAAAATACCTCAAGTTCACAGTTTAATCTTGGTGTTGTAACTGGCCTGCACCTCTTTTAACGCCTATCCTGCTACACAGTGTCTCCCTTCGCTGACTGTTATACTGAAATTTGTAATAACAATTAGCACAGGTATTGAGAAGTTGTCCGGACGAAGCAAGCCGAACGTTTCTACCCTTTTCCACAAGGTGGCAGTTGTGACGTACAAGCGACAAGACCTCCTCCACCCAGGCTGCAGAAAGCCGTCTGCTAGTTTGCTTCATTTACTCGCAGTTTCTTTCTCTCTCTTTCTGTGTGTGTGTGTGTGAGAGAGAGAGAGAGAGAGAGAGTGTGTACGTGTGTAGGTGTATGTGTGTGTGAGAGAGAAAGCGCGTATGTGTTTCTTCCTGCATTTGAATAGACGAGATTGCGATGTTACCACAGAATGTTGAATTGAATGTCAAGAGCGGCTCTCCAGTTCTACGTAACGAAAACTGCCTATACTGGAGTAGCTGCTTAGTGTCAAAAGATAGACACCAGAGCAAATATTTAAACTCGTATGTCCATTTCCAGTCTGATCCAATGTGGACCAAATTTTCAGTTAAACTCAATTTTGTACGCAGAATATCGCTGTGCGGCACTTTTTATTTAAGTTAATTCCGGAGTTATTCATATAATAGTATACCGTACTGTATCTAGTAGAAAATACTGTAAATATTTACGTTTCTTGCAAGAATTAACACATAAATAAAAACGAGCCACACAGGGATATCAAGCGTAAAAAAAACAGTTAAAACTGAAAATCTGGTCCACACTGGTTTAGACTGGAAGTGGACAAACAAGATTAAGTGTCCTCTCCGCTTCCTGGCTTCATAGATTAATGAAAATTTTGGCTGCATCAGCAGTCAGTCCAGTATCGATTTTAGATAGAGGTCATTGCAGGCGACTCATGTTATTTTAATCGCGAAATCATAATTTTAAAACTATGGCATTGTATCGTCCCATTTCAAATGCTGTGCATATACATTGTTACACGAACTGTCTTCAATCTACTCTGCAGAAAAATTTCGATGTCTGGAGTAGTGTGCTTGTTAGACTTTATAGTTCAAAATATCTTGGAGAAAACGCTTAGTAAATCTTCAAAGCTTTTAAAACTGATATTAACAATACCAATAACAGTAACACAAATTTCTAGCCACGGAAAATTATGACAAACTATCAAATTCTATCCTCATAGCTACATTTTTCTACGTTTTCTCAAAATCGTAATTAATTGACTAACGTCACTTTATTTGATAATCTGGTCGCTTCTTCTTTTTTTGTATACGCAGGCAGATTAAGCTTGCTTGGCGTCCCTAGGCACAAACTTAATGTGCGCCCTTCTCAAAAGAAAGATAGTATTTACAGTATCTTTACAGGCTAATATAAAAATTAGTTAACATACTGAAATAATATACGAAGGATAAAAATCAATAATAAAAATGTTGCAATATCCCGTGTGCTTACAAACACACGTATATTACGTAAGTTTGTCGAAAACGAACGTTCAGTTGAACAGTACAGTTGCGTTACAGCAGAACACAAAAATACTCTTAATGCAATGTCTACATTTGGAAACACCGACTGCAACTTTTCTTTCCGTATAAATACTATCATTTCTGCTGGCGAATCACACATTTCTCTGATCTTCAGAAGCCCCGCAAACATTCCCGCAAACCTTCCATACATTCATTTGGGAAGGTTGATTGCAGATCAGTTTCATATGCAGCCAGAAGGTTAGCTGCGCGTTTAGAACACAAGAAGAACTTTGCAGAAAATTATTGAAAACCATGAAGTTCTTAGGCATTAATTTACAGCTTTCCTTTCTTCTTTTTTAATTCAGCATGCAATTTATCAAGAATAGGGAGAAACACCTCAACTTCAAACTTTTTTTCTTCCTGTTACAACAATCTCATTGTCTCTTAGTTCATCGGCTTGAATGTTACTTTTTCTAAACCTTTTATAGCCTGTTTAGTTAATTCAAGAGGAATAAGGCCTCATTTCGAACAAGTTTTTTTTTTTTAAATGTTCATCGTTCACATGAGTAAGTGCTTGGATTTCATTATCCCAATTTTCATATATACATGCACAAGCCTGTTGCTCTCTTGCTGACCAACGAGTCTGTGATAAAGATTTTAGTGTTTTGCTTTCTGGATACATGAAAGAAGCAAGAGTCCCTGCGTTTCGTTGAACTGAAAAAAAAAAACTGTCCATATTTTGAAGTATAGTGAAAAATGAAGATGCTTCCCTACAACTGCTTGCTGCACTACTTCCAACCAAATTCACAGAATGAGCTGCACAGGACAAATAGTACGCTTTAGAATTTATTCCTTTAATTCGAGCCTATAAACTTGTATATGCCCCCGACATGTTGCTGGTATTGTCGCACGATTGACCTCTGCAATTAGTAAGGTCAATAGCATGTCTGGTCAACATATCTACTACTGCTTCGGCTAGATTTTCAGACTTGTGACCTGGATTTGACAGACACGAAAGAAACCGTTCAACGGGTTTATCATCTGTTTCACACATCTTAACACAAAAGCTAACTGATTACTATGCGAAATATCAGGAACTGACACAACAATTATGGAGAAATAATTGATTTCTTTTATTTCATTTTTTTCTCACTCTATCAGCAAGCAGTTCAATAACTTCATTACAAATTATAGCAGAGAGGTAGCTTGTAAGACCTTTCCCGTATTTCCATACCGTTCAATGTATTCTGCAAGAAATGGATCAAACTCGACAATAAGCTCTAGAGACATCATGTACTGCCCATTGTGCACAAAATGGAATTTTTCTTCGTGACCACGTAAGGGAAGCACGCGACTTGTCAGCTTCTTTACGACAGAAAAGCTCTCCTTAAGATATTGATCCAGTACGTAAGTTCCGTCTGAATATGTGATTGAAAATGGTTCTCCTAAGTCTCAACAGATTTCTTTCTTGTTAAAAGTAGCAACTCGCAGTTTTGTCTTCTTGAGAATTTTCGTATTTGAAATGTTTTACCAGACTGAAATGCCGTGAGCTGCGATCTTTGTCTTCTATTGCACAATTTACATGATACACAATAGTGCTGCACGAATATACCAAATAATTCCGCAAAATTGATTCGCCATTTAAAAGTTTACAAAAGTTTATTTAAAAATCTTGTCTTACCTGCTGAGTCATTGCAATTTAGAAGATTTCGTCTTCACATTCTGATTAATTCCACGTCTTAGAAGAATGTCAATTGTAGACTCATTCAGACCCCACAAGGCAGTATTGTTACTAAGAATATTGGCACTATCACTGTCACAATCAAGAACTGCTGCGAACTGAGGCGCCACTGCCTCAGGAGCACCTTCTTCCTCCACCAACACCACAATGTTTTGAGCATTTTGCGTTTTAGAGAACTCACAGGATGTAGTCGCTTACACTTCAATTTCTGAACTTCTTTCGCAAATCACCTGTTCCTTGCACCTAAAAAACGTGTCCACTGTACCAAGCTTTTTCTGTAAGGTTGCTTCTCTTTCACACTTTTGTTGGTAAGTTTACTATAAGCTGCCCCATTTAATTTTGTACACATCACGTTCCTAGATAAGAAACAACCCGTAAATCGCAAACGGACTAGCAACTAAGGCAGTATCCAGCAACTGAATGCACCAGAGAATACAGGAAGACAAAAACTACAGTTCCATCGAGTTAGAAATCTCCTTAATTATTTACTGCATCTCACAAATACCCATCTACGCATGACAGAAGTAGACTAGCATATTAGTAACACTGTTCAAACAATCACTTTTGCCGCCCACGCGAAAGCTGAACTCACTCACTCACTTATCAGCAGATTAAAAAATAACCAACTCTATTTTCTTTCGCTCTGTCTTTTTCTTTTTTGTGTGTTTATTTTTTAAGACTGACATTGTAACAATCACGCAGAAACCTGATTACCACACATTAACTGTAAACGATGCATATTATCGGCGTCTTTTTTCGTTCAATACATTCCGCTTTAACTGTTAAAAAATGTGCCTTATTAAAAGTTTTGTAAGAAAGCTTTGGAGATAAGGCCTTTATTTAATTCTTATAATAAAGAACAGAGTTGAAAACTAAGAATATTTCGGACAGGAAAATTCCTTCACATTATTTTTTTTTTTAATCCGGCTAGGCCTATTACTTTTGATATTCTGGAAGAAAAGATTTGCCGCCCCTAGGCATGTGCCTACTGGTACTATTTGGTAATCCGCCACTGTGTATACGTTACATAATTTAACTCTGCGTTGATTGATTGTGACCGATTAGCTACCCAATCCTCTCACACTTAGTGAAAGTCTAGACTCGCAGCCAGGGGGGCCGAGATCCCGTAAATTTTCCTTGCCCCAACACAAATATTTAATTTAACGTATGTTTTGTAAACCCAAGCCCTTCCCATAATTTTTTGTGACCTCCTACTATTTGTGGCTAGCGGTGGGCCTGAGTGTAACACCCAGTGAAATACGAGTATGTAACACTGTTCACGCACTTTGTTGCGAATGCATTAGCAACGAAATATCCAGAGAAATATAACTTTTCCTGACAATCAGGCCTACAACAAAATTTGAAAGTTAATTTTACACGTAATTTACTAAAAAAAAAATGAATGAATTGTCCTTATATGCTATCCGAACTAACGTGATATCAGCACCGATAAAGCTTTTCGGGTCATACTGACTTGACTGACGCCGTAAATAGTGACACTAGAGAAGTAAATTACATAGTCTGCTTCATTTCCATATTGCAATGCACTTGTATGCTTCTATTTATTGCGGCAAAAATTTTGAATGCTGATTAAAATTGCTACACCATGATTTTTTAAGGATAGAAGGAAGCTCGGAAAAGGGCTTGATAATACAATTAGACAGAAGCCTATGTTTCCAATAAGAAACAAATCATACATCTGAAAACTTTCACTCAGAACAGATTTTCTAAAGTACGTACACAAAATAATATGGTTCTGTTGTGAAATGTTTCCTTTTCTCTCTTGTTTTCCTTCCAGTGAATAATCACTGTATCGTGACTGCTAATTTCATTACGTCATCTTTCATCTCAAAGACTCTGTTATGCTCGCAAAAGCAGTCATAAATACACACACACACGTGTAGATACTGTATGCCATACTGACTTGTTTACGTAACAATTCCCAGAATATGAGTTAGTCAGAGAAACTTCAAATCTGTGACCTTCAGAGTAATTGGTACCACTTTTATGTCACCATTATTTATCATAATCGCTCACCATATACCAACTGAAAATGAAGAACGAAATAGCAAAAATAGTTGCACTAGAAGGTAATGGTTATATTTCTTCCATCTGCCACATCATAGTTACCGGATATGCAAGGGGCACACGTTCCCCCAATAGTTCACAGACTGCGCTAGTGGGGATATTCTTGTCCAATTTGCCATAAAATTCATAACTAACTATTTTTATTAACTTAATAAAACAGCAACTAAGAAACTGGGACAAGAAGGAACGTATATTCCTGTTGTATTTATCATAAAAATTTGAACAAATTATTCTCTATAAACAAAAATACAAATATGAGAACAAGGAGCACTATATTGATGTCCAATTTAAAGTAATCAAAAGAAATTTTCCTATACCGGTATTAAATTTAAGAACAGTAACTCAGAGATGGAGAGAAAAGTACGTACCGTATGTTTCTGTGCGATTAAAAAAAAAATCGAATAGGATCATTCTATATCAACATAAAGGAAAATAATGTCAAGCAATAATGTTGAACTGACTTATACTGTATAAGGCTAGTGAACTTATAAATCCTGTCTTTTTAGGATATAGGTGATGACGAAAAGGAAAATAAATCTACAGGGACAAACATTGCATTTAGCTCCATATTTTTGAATGGGAATAATTTGGGCCCATTTTCGTAAGTATGGGAAGCATCTTTCTGGAAATCACCTGTTTACAATACCAGGTGCATAAGCTTAAATCCGCTGTTTTGTAGTCAGCAAAACACATGGTGTGTTCATAGAAAGCACAAAGCAAGTTATTCAAAGTACTTTCCCTCCCTAGCTACACATTTTGCCCACCTCTCGGGCAATTTGTGGATAAAACGCCAAAAAAAAGTCCTGCTCTTTCGAGGCAAACCAGTCATCAAGCCATTTTCGGACGTCTGCATGCGAATCGAAGTGCTGCTCAGCGAGGGCGTGGCCCATAGACGCAAGCAGATAGTAGTCTGTAGGGGCCAGGTCTGGTGAATAAGCGGGATGGGGTAGCACCTCCCACTTAAGTCTCTCCAAGTAGTTTTGGACCACTTTTGACGTGTGCGATGGGGCGTTGTCGTGGAGGAATATCAGCTTGCCATGTCTTTGTTGATATTACGGCTTTTTTTCACACAGAGCATGGTGCACGTTGATCAGTTGTTGGTGGTAGCGGAGGGCATTGACAGTTTGACCCGGTTGCAACAGTTCAAAGTAGACGATACCCTGTTGATCCCACCAAACACACAGCATCGTCTTCAGTCCGAAGCAATTTGGTCTCGAGGAAGATGTTGATGGTTGGCCGGGATCAACCCACGATTTCTGGCGTTTCGGATTCGCGAAATATATCCACTTTTCATCGCCCGTCACAACCCGATGCAGGAACGACTTTCTTTCTTCTCTGGCGAGCAACATTTCACATGTGTGTTGGCGTCTCTCCTGCTGCCGATCGGTCAATTCATGCTGCACCCATTTTCCGATCTTCTGAACCTTTCCCATGACACGTAGACGCATGGAAATGGCTGCTTGAGTAACGCCCAATTGCTCGGCAAGCATTTGTTGCGATTGGGTATCGTCCTTGTCCAACAGCACCTGCAACTGATGGTCCTCAAACTTCCTGGGCCGATTTTCACGCTTCTTGTCACTCAGCTCAAAATTGCCGTCTTTGAACCGACGAAACCAATCTCGGCACGTTGTTTCCGATAAAGTACTGTCACCATAGGCCTCCACAAGCATTCGATGCGCGTCGGCAGCCGATTTCTTCAAATGGAAGCAGAAAAGCAGAGCTTCCCGCATATGTTCTTTTTCTGGCACAAAACTAGCCATGCTTACCAACGGAATACTGTGTTGTTGTCTGCACTTGCTGATTATGTGCATTGATTCGTGTTGCCACTTGCCAGAGGTCCAACTCATCCACACAATAGGTCTGGCGTACCCATGGTAGCTTCATACGCTCACGAACACGATCTATGGGCAAACAGCGGATTTAAGCTTATACACCTGGTAACTAAGCATTTGAATTTATTTATGATCGTTATGTCACCTTGGCTCAGCAAGGAAAGGGTGAGAGTAAGCGCGCACTGGACATAAAAAAAATGAGAGAAAAAATAACTTGATTAAATAATCACTAATATTGCTAGGTTCCGCGCACTACGAGACTTGAGTCGCACAGGATCGAAATATATATCAAATAAATGGTTGTAAGTTGTAGCCAATTTTGTTAAAAAAAACTTAGTATTTTGACCAATCTAGTAACTAATGACGTCAGCCCGTCCCGAATTTACCAGATGTTAAGACTTTAAAATCCACGAACACAGAAGAAGAAGAGGACACACTTTTATACAATATGGCTTCCGTGTTTTAAACTGGTTTTGAGTATAGTTTTGAGTTACTGGATGTAGTAGGCTGTGGTTGCTATGGCGAATTGTAGAGGAGTAAGCGGAGGTACCCCAGAGGTCCCCCGAAG
>JAGDQP010016237.1:0-20182 GCA_022664845.1 Lepisma saccharinum | reverse complement strand
GCCGATTTCTTCAAATGGAAGCAGAAAAGCAGAGCTTCCCGCATATGTTCTTTTTCTGGCACAAAACTAGCCATGCTTACCAACGGAATACTGTGTTGTTGTCTGCACTTGCTGATTATGTGCATTGATTCGTGTTGCCACTTGCCAGAGGTCCAACTCATCCACACAATAGGTCTGGCGTGCCCATGGTAGCTTCATACGCTCACGAACGCGATCTATGGGCAAACAGCGGATTTAAGCTTATACACCTGGTAACTAAGCATTTGAATTTATTTATGATCGTTATGTCACCTTGGCTCAGCAAGGAAAGGGTGAGAGTAAGCGCGCACTGGACATAAAAAAAAATGAGAGAAAAAATAACTTGATTAAATAATCACTAATATTGCTAGGTTCCGCGCACTACGAGACTTGAGTCGCACAGGATCGAAATATATATCAAATAAATGGTTGTAAGTTGTAGCCAATTTTGTTAAAAAAAACTTAGTATTTTGACCAATCTAGTAACTAATGACGTCAGCCCGTCCCGAATTTACCAGATGTTAAGACTTTAAAATCCACGAACACAGAAGAAGAAGAGGACACACTTTTATACAATATGGCTTCCGTGTTTTAAACTGGTTTTGAGTATAGTTTTGAGTTACTGGATGTAGTAGGCTGTGGTTGCTATGGCGAATTGTAGAGGAGTAAGCGGAGGTACCCCAGAGGTCCCCCGAAGTTTGTATATGTAATAGTGGAGGAGATATGTGATAAACAATGAATTATTTTTTAAAATTATTTTTTAAAATTATCATCCGTGATTCCGCAGTCGCCATGTCGTCAACGCCTTGGTATGGAACCGCCGTCGCCCGCATTGGTCGCGAAAACCCCGCGGTATAAAGCGTCAATCGCGAAAGCTCGTAGAAAGCGATGTGTTAGATTAAATTTGAATTTTCCGATTTTTTTTTTCAGTGTATCACACATTATAATGTTTATTAAGGAAGACTATGAGATTCATTATTTAAGTTAAACAAAGTTGTATTCTGTATATTTGAAGTTACCATTCTCTGGACAACTGAAAGACATACTACTTTGCCGTTTCTCTGACAAGGAGACCGTCAACATTGTCATGCCGAAATCTAGTCTCAAATTTTTCCTGCGTGTCAATTACACCAAAATAACACTCCATATAAAATTTGAGGTGCCACTTCAAAGTGCAAGTGGACCAAAAAAAATGTCAAAACCGGAAAATGTTGATGCCATAATATAAATCTAGTTGGCTACACTGGCCGAGTGCCAGGTGGAGTAGCAATATTTTTTTCCCTCAGCTCGACGCGCAGAGCTGGGCAGCCAGTTTGGCAACTTCCGGAGCACACTTGGAAACACTTCCGGTACGGCACAGAACTTTTGAGTACACAGTACTTTTGCGTATGCCCACCGCTAACAGGGGGCTGCGCCCCCCCGGCTGACGCCGCCCAGCTCCCTTCGGACGCACCCTCCCCCTTGCGCCCTGGTGGGTTTATATACATCCTCGTTTTTAGTGGCATCTTTTAAAATTGTAAATCACAACTTTTATTAAATTTCCTTTTGTGTATTTACATAAAAAAGGAAAAAACTTTAATTTTCTTTTTAAAAAAATGGCTATGTAAAAGTCAACACCAGAGTTTGAACGCTGGACCATTAGACAGCTTTCCCAAGTCTTGAACACAAGACCAAACTGCAGCTGCCGGGTTGAGCGCTTCTCGCTGTTACTTATCGTTCAGGATAATCGAGAGTGGGCTATTCCTACCGGAAGTGTTTCCAAGTGAGTTGCAATATGGCTGCCCAAGCCCTGCGCGTCGAGCTGATAAAAAAAATCTTGCGGTGGAGTAGGGATGGGCAGTAGTGCTATTTTCCTTAAATTTATAACGGTAGCTGTTATTTACAAATAGTTGTTAGGGCTCATTTTCATTCATTCTTGCGTTACTTGCTTTGCTTGCGATTTGGGTGAATATCCAACTCAAACACATGTTACACTTACCTTGCAAGAAAACACGCAATAAAACACGTGTTTCAATTGGCTACTCACCCAAATCGCAAGCAACGGAAGATTGAATGAAAATCAGCCCTTAAAACTAATACTACAAATAACAGTTCTAAAATAACCGTCTATAACTTGGAGTTCCTTATTCTTCTCAACTCTAATAATGCAATATAAAAGCACAATTTTAGATTAACTTACTTACGTGTAGCCTGTTGTGCCTGCAGTATTACATGTTACACAAGTTTCCAGCCTACTTCTTCGAACACTTGCTGTGCAAGCCGCAGAACATTTGGTTCCACATTCTATAGATAATGCAATCCCACTACATTACCACTACTGAAGAACACCAACGGGAAAATGTACCATAGTCTTTACTTTTGACCTCAAACAGTCTAATTCGTGCCTACCTGCCAAACGTAATGTTGGAGCGCTGATAAGAACAGACACACAAACACGTAACATAATTTGTGATGTAACTTATTAAATCTGAATTAGAGTTCAGAATTAAAGTAAACAGAAAAGATTAGATTACAAAAATCATTAAATGAAATTAAAGGTATAAAATAAATTTAAAATAGCAATTCAATATATAACGGGAATACTCTTTTCTTTAAAAAAAAAAAAGAAAAAAAAAAGGCTTTCAAGATGAACGAGTATCGAATCGGGACCACTGAATTTGTAGTTCAATGTTTTACCCATTACGCCACAAAGCCAAGTAGCGAGCAGTGCTTTCCGAGAGCTGTTTCTAGCAGTTCTGATAACATTTAACAGACGCCACAAATTACGTAGTGTTTACGCGAAAATCTATTTTCCACAAAGGAGTTTACTTTTCAGAGACTTTTCACCGGAAGTGCTATTATTATTCATAGTCAGGGGCCCCCAAGAAGCAGATGACAACTGCAATGCGTACCATGATAGAGTAGAATATAAAATATATTTGTATTAAATGTGAAATAGTTACGTGTGGTAGTAGCATTATAAAATGTCTTTGTTCGTAGCGAAATAAATAGTTCGTATTAGCGAATATAATTTTGGTTCGGTAGTAGGAAAAACATTTTAGTTTTATTCCAAGTTCATTTCTGGGAGACACGATTATATTATTTGAGGCGTCCATTTCGAAACGGGTCTTTGTCCAAATGCCATAAATGTTGGGAAATTGATGAAAACACATTTTATACGCTTCCATTTAAACGCTAGGGTAAATGTGCATCTATGAATATCTTACAAAGCTGGAGAATTGTATTAGTTTACCAATATTTTACCTCCTTGCAAAAGATATTGGAAAAGATAAAAAAATATATACGACGTTTACTTTTAATTATGATTTTGTCTTTTAATTTCGTACTATAATGAAATAATTTTGGAGACGTTTTGGAATCACAAAATCTTACTAAAATATTAGAAAATGATAAAATGAACTCAATAATACCAATACTCAATCTCAATTTTTTTGGACAAGGACCCATTTGGAAATGGACACCTCATTTATTTGTGGAATTATTGGTGTAAAAGTGCTTTCGTCCTTAAAGGTGTACGCAGTGGCCAAAACTTGATTCAAAAGAGTAAGCACTTTGAGTGTAGTCCAAGTCTGAAAACACGTTTACTTGTAAAACGCTTGATAAATAGAAAACAAATACCTATTGATTTATGGGCACTGGGTGGAATGCAGTTAGATGGTAAGTTCGTCATGGCCGTGATCTTGAATCTTGCTCGATTTTTTAAAAAATGAGAAGTGTTTCACGTAATATATCAGTCTGGGTTAGAATTTTAAGGCATACATAGCTGAAGTCACTTTTGCCACACATTTATTTTTGAAAGATATCATGAGCTGTGATATTAATATGTATAGCTGACTCGAAAGTCTGTAAATACTCTATTCTTTTGTAAACAGTCCAAGAAGTGAAAATATAATGCATACTAATGGGTAATGGATAGATGGTGCCCAGTCATTACTAATGGCGCGTTTTACAAATAAACTTGTTTTCAGACTTGGAATACTCTATTGTTTTGAATCAAACTTTTGGCCACTGCACCCGTCTTTATGGACGAAAGCGCTTTTAATCATTCTTCCAGGTGGTTTCCTCATGTGCCAAGTTTGGTCGAAAAAGCACCGAACCATCTATAGGTTGACTTGTGAGTGAAAATATTGTTTTAGAAGCTAAAGTAATCAAACAATTTTTTGTAGAGCATATTTGAAAGTTGGGAAGTCTATGGTTGTAATTTAGGAATGAAGCTGCTGTAATACTTCACTATTTGAATATCGGGATAGGTCCAATGTTGCAGATAAAGGTCCCAACCCTCCTTTCCGCTCTCTGTTTTATCAAACGGAGTTAATATTTTGTAAAATTTCTAAGTGCGTTATTAATAACGATAATAATGTATATTAATTTGTATAATTTTGTATCATAATTACTAAGTTTTGATAATTTGTAGTCACAAGGTGTAGTTATGTACTAAGGTTATAAATGGAATTTATTCATGCATAACTACGAAGAAATAGACAGAAGTGTATAGTGAGAAATAATAAAGTTGGCTGTCTTCGTTTTTCGAGAAAGAAATAAAATTTCTGCACAGCATACAGAAATATATGATGTCCAGGAAATCTATTTAGATCTCTTAATCGACTTAGAACGTGTAAACTTATAATTCAGTTTTGAAACACAAATTTAGAAAACTTACAGCAACAACACACAACTCATAAAAACCGACGAGAAAATGTCCTCTGTAAGATAAAAATATACTTAAAATAGTTAAAATACGTAGACACACTCAACAGTTCATAGTCAGCTAAACAACAAATTATTTGAATTAAATATCTATCCATCTCACCGATGGAATGCCGTAAGTTAATATTGAACAGGACAATTCCGCCACTTTTCCCTTGCCTAGTTTCACACCAAGGTGACAAAATGATGAGCAAGTCCTAAAATAAAACATATATATCAGCGTTAATATTAGATAATTTCAGCCATACGCTTACCTTCAACATGGTACAGTTACGGAAGTCTGTACTGCGGGAGTTGAATAAAAACTAACATTTAGCTTTTTATTTAAATATATTTATCGGCCAGACATACAGTTATAATTAAGCAGTGACATGTCTGAGGAACAGATGTGGCAGGTTTAGTCTAAAGAGTGCCTATTTAGTGCACAAATAGAAGGTAAATAGAAACTAAATGCTAGACCATAGACTAAATAACTGCTAGACTCCCGCAATACATATTTCCGTGACTGTACGACATCCTCGCTGCCATCGTATCGACTAAAAATGGCGATTAAAAACAAGACTAATTTTGCTAAATGATGCATTGTCTTCTTCAGGTTTAAAAAGGTAAGTTAAAAACTTGAGGGAATAAAAGAAGCCATCCGCAGATATGGCCTTTTTCAGGTTTCTTGCAGGGGAAGTAAAAATGGCGAGTATTGTCGCTTTCTGTGCTAAGTGTAGTAAGTAGTCAGTTTTTAAAATCAATATTGACATTGTACTGTCAGAGCGATAGGTCTCTCGAGTCAATTTTAACCCTATCTGCTTTTATATTTCTCCCTTTAAGTATATACAGGGTGATTACAAATGATTCATCAGGTTTCGTGAGTTTATTTAAAAAAAGACTAATACACTTACAGTAAACCAACATACCGCAAAAGAATTAGAAACCGTCCAAGTTTTAACATGTCATTTCTCATACTTGTAACTTTCACGACTAGCGACAGAGAGTAGAAGTTGTGAAAATAGTGTCTGGGTAACTGTGTCAGGTTTATCATTTCTTGATATGCTGCAATTTTGGTTGTTACCACAAATGACACAAGATTTCAATGAGTTCATACTGCAATTAGACGGAGCACTACCTAATTGGCTTATTGAGGTGCGCCGGTACCTAAACAAAACATTACCACATAGCTGCATTGGGCGTTGTGCTCCTGGTGACCATGCACTTTTCACATGGTCCCCTAGATCTCCCGATCTCATGGTTTGTGACTTCTTCCTTTAGGAGTATGTGAAGGACTTAGTGTTTGTGCCACCACTACCATCCACCGTGCCGGCGTAGCTCAGTGGTAAATTGTTGGCATAGCATTCGGGAGGTTCTGGGTTCGATCGCAACGGCCGACCATTCTGACTGAGGTTTTCCCAAGGTTTTCCTCAGCCACACCAGGAAAATACTGGGATGGCACATTGAACAAAAGCTCTGGTCGACACCTTACCGAATCCTTTTCCTTCCCCTATCCCGGCCTGAGCATAAAGGCCATAAATACAATTCAATTCAACCACTACCATCCAATGTTGCTGAACTCAAGGAACGCATCACGCATACATTCACAACCATCGCTCCCGCTATGCTAGAACGCGTTTGGGCCGAATTGGACTACCGCTTGGATATGTGTCGTGTGCCCAAAGGAAGCCACATAGAGCATTTGTGATGATGCTACCATCTGTCGCTAGTCGTGAAAGTTATATATATATGAGAAATTGCCCCTTAAAACTGGGACAGTTTCTGATTCTCTTGAGATATGTTGTTTTACTGTAAGTGTATTATTCTTTTTTAATAAACCCACGAAACCCAATGAATCATTTGTAATCACCCTGTATATATTTGTGGTCAGTCTTTGTTCCATATCTCAGGGCACCCAGGGTCCATGTGTTTCGGGAGTCAGAATTACCAAGTAAATCAGATTAGAGTGTTTTCTTTATACTAATTTGTAAGGGAATTTTAAGTTAAAGTTTTTGTTTACGTTTGAGAACATTTCACTTCCGAAGCTGAGTCAGTGTGGAGTATTAGGTGTTTTGGAAATTGAATTTCGTTTGTCTAACAATTTCTGGTTTACCTGAAAAGTTTTTATTTTTGTTCATAAGTTTTGTGTTTCCTCTCCGTGAGAGTTGAAAATTTTGTTTTGTTTAGACGAAGTCCAGTGCTGTTGTCTTTGCTCTAGTTTCCCCAGTATCGTGGGTTCAACGTAGAAATAGTTTTCCTTTCTTGCACATTTTGATACGCAGATCCAATCTTTATTCAAGTTGAGGGATCGTTACAAGAGGTTTGCCACTATAACGTTTACTTTGTCTGTGACATTATGCAGAATTTCGTCAGTTGGTTGGTTGAATTTTTGTGAAGTTTCTGTTAACCACAACAAGATTCTAATCTTGTTTTTCCTATTTCGATGAACTTAATAACTGAGTCTCTTCCATAACTAGCCTGTCTCAGTATCAGTGGATGTACGATTTCTATCTCTACCCGGACTTGAATCCGTATTGTTTAGTGGCGTCCACCTCAAGACACTGAGCTCAATATATATCCACAGTATAGAAGGCTGCTTTAATCAGCTATTTGTCACTTCCGATCACTGCCTTTAACGAATAATTTTTTCTGTTCTAAAAAGGTTGTAAATCTAATTTCGGTCATGAATTCCCGATGATGGATTCGCATCATCGGAGCGGAAAGAGGTTAAGCGGAACGGCCGTGGAGCGGAAAGAGGTTAAGAAAATTTCTGTCGTCGATCTTGTTAATAATTATTAAAGTTATAGTTAGAGTTGCTCTCATCTGCTGTAAATAACATTTTACAAAAAGTTAACAATTAAGATTTCCTTATTCTTTTACGTCAAATATGAGTGTTACTTGTTTCTAGCTATCTCATATTAACAGCAAAGCAATGCGTGTGGATTACATAAGGGATTCCGTCAGGGTTTTCATTGTGTGGGGGAGGGGGTAAAATCAAAATTGGGAAGGTGTAAGTGGAGTTTTGCACGGTTTCTGTTGATTTTTGACCGTATTTTTAACATTAGAGGTGCTTTCGAGGATATGGGGGATGACAACCCACAGAGGGTCTGGCGAAATAACTGATTACGTTTATGCAGAGTATGAAGTAAAAACTACGCTTAGAAATGAGTGGGATGCGCCACGTGATATATAAATTCTTTCCTACATGATCTCGTCTCTCGCAAGCAAAAACTGAAATGACGACACTGGTTAAAAATGCTGCTCTACAATTTCAAATATGAGCGAGTTCCCGATATCTGGATAGTTTATTCATCCTAATTAACCTGTATTTTGCAAAGCATGTGCAAATTGTACATGTGTATATATATTTCTCTGATTACTAATTTGAGCGCGTTTAGGTTTTCATCGGCAAAGCAGTTTTGTTGAGTTTAGGTTTGTAAGGAGCTGCAAAAAACTTCATTTTAATCAGTATTATTTAACATGAACCGGTTAGTATTTGGTCCAATAGATGGCAGCGAAAACATTTGAACTTTTCAAGGAGAAAGAATTTTTTGAGTTATGGTTATTCTTAAAGAATTTTACATTGTTTTCATACAGTTTTATTATTTTCAACTAATTTCATTTGTATATATTGTTTCGAAAGTATGTTAAATGTTTAAAACGTAGTAAAATAAACTATTTCATGCATGAATATTAAATGTTTGACCGATGGTAAATTGTATATAATACGAAAGATAGTACGGAGAAAAAAGTCGCGCCCCTAACAGTGAATAATAATAGCACTTCCGGTGATTGGTCTCTGAAAACTTAACTCCTATGTGGAAAATAGATTCTCGCAGTGTTCACACGTCATGATTGTCCTCTCCGCAGACAATTCTCTGCCCTTTTGTTCCGTTCTTCTAGCAGTTCTGTTTGTTTAGAAAAAAGGAAACAGTGAGTTTTACCTTTAGCAAACTTCGGAGAAAAACAACAGTTAAGCCAGCAGCTACTTTTAATCGGTGCTAGCAGTGTAGCTGAAGTAGCAGTGAAAAGCTAACTGCTACGCTATTATTGCCCATCTCTATTTCACACCTGTTTTTCTAGGATTTTCCATATTTTTTTTCTTTCTTTGTGCAGTGCATTGATGCGCGATCCCTTCCAGATACAAATCCGGCATAAAGTACATTTTCAAATTTCTTGCTTTTATTGCCTTCTTCCAACTGCCGATTCATTTGCCTTAGCAAGTGAGCCCCCGTGGGGCCCCCAGTTTTCCCGCGTGGTTCAGAATACGGAAAATAGAATATTCCGGCCAACAGAGTGTGAGCTCATGATTGTGTTCGTGAACGAGCCTTAACAAGTTTACTTGCTCCGGGCCCCAAACTTCCTTACGCCGCCACTACTTACACTCCTCCAATTTTGACTTCAGCCTCTCCCTTACACACAAATAAAAAATCCTGGCTGATTCCCTTGATAGAGCAATTGACTGAATGTAAATAGAGAATTAGAGCAATTTCAAGCACACATATTAATGTAGCCTTCATTATAAAGCAAATTTATTTCATTTTACTAAAAATAAGTTATGTAAAACACTATTTATCGCAAGGAGGAAGTAATTGAAAAAAAAAACACTAGGAGTGTCAAAGTATCGGTATGTCAAACAAATGAAATTGATAACGACGTCACAGTTTCCACCTACTTGCATGTAATATATCTTGTTTAAACACCATGATAAGATAACCAATCCCATACTAGTCTACTCGATAATTTCTGCTCTCGCAACACTCTTATTAAAGCTTAGTTAAAGAAATATGAACACCGTGCATCAAATCAATTGAACAAATAGAACAATATAAGAATACATTCCCCAACCTCCTTATTACGATCATAATTTTCAAATCCACACTAAGGTTGGTGTCGGAACAAATCAGTAAAAAGCTGAAAATTTGCCAGTTGTCACAGCATCGTAAGTGGAGTGTTTTCTCAAAAGTCTCCGACCCTCCCCTCTTGCTTCCCCCCAATACCTCCGGAGCTACAAATTTACATACTTTCAGAAATTGTATTATATCTCCGTAACCAATAGACATAACCACATTATTCTTTTTTTGTTATATCCTAGATAACGGGCTACAAAAGTGTTTATCGTGCGTAGTGCGCTATCTCTAGTGGTTTTGTCGTAATTCAGATCAAAAGCGAAAACTAACGATATTTTGCTTTCAATATTTACACTTTTTACGGTGTAGCTTGTTTCAAACTCACAATATCAAAAACGTGTTAGAAATAAAAGTTGTTGCCTGTTTCATAATATTTAAAATGATGTATATATCATTATGGTCGAACAATTACTGTGCTAGCTATTAAGGTAGCAATGACGCGCAACAGCGCGCGAACAACACTTTTCCTTCTACGTACGCCCTATCCACATTAGGCAGTTGTGAGCTGTTGACGATTATGACAATTTGTCTTTGCTGTGTAGTGACAGGAAAATATGTGATGAATTGATAGTGTATTTTGACAGCCTTTTCATGTAATATATCATGTACCCAGATAGCATGCCAGCTTGCAACAATGTTGAGTTACGTCAAAATTGCTGTGTGGGTAGTGAAAAAAGAGAAAGAAAGTAGGCACTTCAACTGTAAGTTATTTCTGTACTCAACAAGACAAAATACAACCTCATAGAATTTATTACGATAAGATCAGTCATATTTCTATTAGTTGGAAAATAAATTTAGTTGGTAATTTTAGTTTTTATTATAAGTTAGCTTTGAACATGTGGTATTTTCAATTGAACGTTTTAGGTTACATTTATTATTATTATTGTTATTTGGTCAGAACGTAGTAATCGGTTATCATTTTTTAAAAAAAACTTTGTGAGGATCTTGTGAAAATTTATGTAGCGGAATTAATGCATTAAATTTATTTCTTGAAAGAAAGTAGATACGTACGTAATCGTTAAAGGAGAATTACGAACATTATTGGGGTTAATTTGAATGAAACGATGGACTGCATGAATAGTTGCTGCATGAACAAAAGTCAAAACTCATTTAACATGATTCGTCTAGTGTTCATTTTTGCACACGAAGCATTTGTGCACCCTCGATGGTCTAAATAACATTTTTTTTTTCCTGCCATGAATTTCGTGAGGTAGGTTCGTCGGTGTTGTTTTGCAACACCCTGTAAATATGTCGCATTACCTTACCGCATACATCGTACATAACTTTCGCCGGTAAGGCATGATCACGGAAAAGTTACAGAGAAATGGATAAATATGTTAGACCTGATTGAACCCGGGCCCATCACCAATCAAAATCTTTCGAAGGGACAGATGATAGTTTCGAGAAACAAGTTCTTCTTGATCTGATGGAACAAAATTATCACATTACTATTCAATACTTATTTACAAGGATGACATTACTATTTCCAGAAATTTAATATCGCTACAGTTTGGAATCATATATGTGTTTCTCTATTTAAATAGAGATAACCAGACTAGTCTTGGTTTCGATAGTAGCCTACAGATTCGATTCCGAAACCATCAACATCTGATTTGACTCAACCTACTTAATACAGTCTGACCATTGGATAATCGAAGCCAGCCAGCATCCTTGGAATTCAATCAGCATTTGTGTGTGGACTGTGGGGTGCTTCTTATATATTTGGGCTGATATGTGAGCACCCTCTCTCGCTGCAGTATTGTTCCTTCTTTGGGTTAGGTTAGAAAAGTCAGGTCCACACATATATATGCATGGCTTGCATGCGCATTTTCATGGGAGCGACTTAAAACGTGTAGTACGTTTAGATGAAACTACTTGAGTAGCTTCTCTTGCTAAAAGGACCTTGAATCTCATGCGTAAGTAATTCCGGACTCCAAACAGCTTTTTAAAAAACTCAAGTGCTTCTAAGCACGATGTTCTGGATTCCGTAGCGTGACGTTTGTTCATCAGTCTCTCACAAGACAATTATTATGTCGATAGGAACAGAAAAACGTTTCATTTTGTGTCTTTATTATTTGCTTCTTTCACTTCCTTTTGAATTGAATTAATGCCTGTTTTGGCTATTTGAGGGTTTCTTTCCACTGACCCAGCACTTTTTATAGAAAATATAAAAAGACGATTTAATTTCCTCGTATTTATTAGTTAACAGAAATTTCCTTCGTCATATTTACTTTGTAGTACACATTTTTACTAGGGCCTTTAGACAATAGGTCATTCTTTTTGGTAAAAAATCTGTTCTGCTGCAGTAAATACGTGCAGGTATGTTTGATTCAAGGTATTGAAGAGTAATGTATAGTTGTACACAATTTATTGTGTACTGTTTTGGTAGTCATTCCCAAGAGGCCTAAATAATTTCCTAGAGCGTTCAAATTTAGTATTTGTGGGTTTCTATCAAAGTTTGCTACCGCTCATTTTTCACCCTAATATCATATTCTGTTTGATTATAATTATCTGATGTTTCCGCGTGCTCATCTGTTCTGTTGAACCAATATGGCTTTTGCTTTTTTAATATATTTTATTTATTTATTTTTTAAGTGAACTCGGTTTCATAATTTAACTACGCTCTTGCACTATTTGAGTAAACGAAATTAAACAGCAGCGTAGTACACAGTAGAAGCTAATAGTAAATGTTGTGTTTGCAACTTGTAGTTTTTGGTAATAAGTGAGATATGGACGTTAGTCAGTGGCGTAGGTAACGGGGATGTGGGGGATATATCCCCCCTTGAGTCCACCTATATGAACTTGAGAAGAGAGTATTTCCGCAAGAAATATATCTAAGTTTGGGAGCATATAATTGTTAGTTAAAAAGTAAAATTAATTGTAAGGACGGTAACAGCACTATCACTTAACGTCCGTCCCGATATAATTGTTTGTTTATTCTAACTAGATATAGGATCGTATTATACATTCTGCGTTATAATTTCACAATTAGGTGAATGTGGTAAATTACCTTCACGACAACCAGCAAAATAAAAAATAAAAACTTGAAAAAATAAAAAAAAAACAGACCGAACATTGTTAGTATCAACAAGGGTAGGCATTTTAAATATAAAACATTTCGCACCTATGCTTGAAGCATTTTCGGTCTTTTGTACGTAGAGGAGAAATGACTAACATACTGTACATTAGATATGACTGAAACATAGAATAAGACCTTTCCCAGTTTTGTGAAATTTCTACTTTTCATTCATATCTAATGTGACTAAGATAAAAGGTAATGTACGGTCTAATGTGACCTTTCAAGTCATAAGTGGAGAGTATGTACTATTGGTAAACTTTATTTTGTATGGAGCATGTTCGTAACTTTTGACTTCGGCCTGTCACGATTATGTGAGTGCAATGCCTGTTAAAATCGACTCGAACCCGCGACCTTGAAGACATTGGTCTAATACTTTAAACCACACGACTAACACGCTCGAGGAGAGAAGATTCTAATCATTAAAATCAAATGATTTAAATCTGCAGTTAAGTTTCAATTAAGGAATTTGTTGCCTAAATATGCAGAAGTTTTTCTGCATTAGCGGATGAAACTCTAAATAATATGACCAATATGGAAACGCTCTCCATTGTTGGTAGCTATGTCAATGACGATTATTGGTAGCTATGTGAATGAGGAGCATGTAAGATTTTTAAAAAATAAGTTTGTTCACGTGACTCTGTAACAACCTGGCATATCTTCCCTAACATGGTGTTTATAGGGGATTTAACGAAAACAATTTATTAAATCTGATAAATTTTGGTATTAATTATGAATTGTTATAATAAGAATATGACAGTGATAGCAGTTAGCTGGGAAATTTTAAAAATGTTCAAGACATTATGTGACAGTAATCTGCTGCAATTTAAGTGTATCGTGAAACTCAGTGTGGAAGTATTGAAGACAATTCATATTCGACTGATATTGAATTATTTAAGAACAATTAAAACACATATTATTTTTATATCCGCTTACGGAGAGAGCATTTTTGTGGCATTATGAATAGCGTAAATACACTGAAGTTCCAAAAGTCATAACTATCTAATTACGCGTGGGACCTCCTCGAGCACAGCGAAATGTAGCAACTTGACATGGCACGGTCGGTCTGCGCCAAAGCTGCCTAAAGGTCTTACAAAACTAAATTCAAATTCGACATGGCACGGATGCAACAAGTTGCTGGTAGTCCGTTGGAGGGATGTGCAGTCATGCAGTCTAGATTGCCGTCCACAATTAGGTGGTGGTTGCAGGTGGAAGATCCTGAACACGAATAGCCTGTTCGATGATATTCCACATGTGTTCGAATCGATAGGATTCATGTTCGGCGAACTAGAGGGCCAAACCATACGTTGGAATTTGCCAGAATGTTCCTCAAACCAGTCACACACTGTTGCGACCCGGTGACATGGCGCATTGTTATCCTGGAAAATCCCATTGTTGGCAGGGTACACGAATTCCACAAAGGGCTGAAAATGATCACCAAGCAGCTGAACATAGCGCTAATCGGTCAATGTCCGGTTCAAGCGGACCAGACGACCCAAACCATGCCAGGTAAACACGACCCACACCATGACTGAGCCACCACCAGCTTGCACAGTGCCTTGGTGACAACCTCTGCGCCACAACCGAACCCTACCATCCGCGCGTACCAATTGGAAACGTGGCTCATCTGACCACGCTACACGTTCCTAGTCTCTAAGGCCCAATAAACGTATTCCCGAGCCCACGTGAGTCGTCGCTGGCGATGGGCAGCGATTCGTAGTGGCATACGTGTTCGGTTGAGTTACCCCATGGAGCCTAAATTACGCTGCACTCACCTATAAAACTCGTTCCTCGGACGTCCTGCATTGCTTCCTGATGCCAAATCACGCACTGTTGCTTGTCTATTTGCCCGGACGAGTCTGCCCAGACGTCGCCGGTCGCGGTCATTCAGCACACGTGGGCGTCCACTGCGTTTCCCTGATTCGTCGTAATGTCTACCTACAATGCAATACTCACTGTCTACCCTTGACACTGTGGAACGAGTAAAGTTCAATGTCCGGACGACTTCCGAAATCGCATGCCCCATTCGTCTAGCAGCAACTATCATCCCGCGCTCAAACGCCGATAACTCCCGTTGGGATGCCATCACCATGGTACACGACATTTCACTGCATTCACAGAAGTCCAACTGACCACACTGTAATTGCTGTGAGCCATTCGACCGGTTTACCGCGATGTTACCGCGCCGTCAACTAGTTCCCTCCCGCTATCCTATGACTTTTGGCCTTACAGTGTATATCACCTAGAGCATAATGAAATTACTAAGTATGAGAAAACGGATATAAAAGTATAATTCATGATTTTAAAGAATTATCCTAATTTTTGTTCGAAGAAATTGTCCAGATTCCTTTATCGAACAATATCACAAGTTCAGTTCGAAGGCACGTAATGAATTCAATGTATTTATTTCCTATTTTTATTCCATTGAATTAATATTTCCCTACGACAAACCGTTGTGCATATTCTTACAAAAGAAGCCAATCAGGTAGCCGTGCGGTCTAAGACTCCCACGATTCGAAGATCCCGGGTTCGAGTCCCGGCGGGGGCATGGGTGTCTATTAACTCGAACGTGACGGGTCGAAGTCAACAGTTACTAGACTGGTCCATATAAAATAAAGTTTACCAAAAGTTTTTATCTTACAAAAGAACACATTCACTTAACTGTGGACAATGCCAAAGATGCTGTTATAAAGTTTAAATGAACCAGAGAAAACTGTCAGAAGGAAAACAAAACAAGTTGCAGTAAATCAAAGTACTGAAGAATCTATGAAAACATCTATAGAAATCCAGAAAAATAGATCCAACTACAATACTCTTTCAGGCATGTATCAAGATTTATTTCTTGGGGAGATTCAAAGAGGATATGAAATTAGATAATAAATACATAATTGCACCTAAAATTATGCTAACTTTACAAATATATCTGAATTTGGGAGAGGTCCACACCCTCTGAACTCTCCACCTGAATACGTCACTGAACTGTATTTAAAAATACTCAATAGCTACAAAAATCAACTAACAAGAATGATAGTACGATAACAGAAGTGTTATACGAGGCTTCATAAATCTTTTTTAAAATGAAGACACTGAACAAAAGAAAATTTTCTTTATCTATAAAATATTCTACACTAATTGTAACTTTCTAAAGCGAAACTAATGAAAGGAAAATGTTCTATTCAAACTACAACGGAAGTATATCAGATTTCCAAACTGTTTAAAACCGCACCAACAACGCCAGAGATTATATTTTAAACTCTGAAGCGAATACCGGTATATCTTCGAACAATTGAAACTGTTTTGTGATTCAGTTCTAGAAGAAAAATCCGTCATCAAAGTGAGCGCAAAAGTAAATACTAGTCTTGAAAATCTTCGTTCTTAACGAAATCAAACTTGAAATTTGTAATCTCGCTAAATTTATATTAGAATTATTACTGAACTTAGCAAACTAGACCTATATATAACCTATTCATGTATATTTTCCCGCATGATTGTGCCGGTCTAAAATTACAGAAAGAAGCTTCGAAATATATTTTGGTACGTTGTGTTGCGTTGCATAACTGTCAAGGATATGGGTGTCTAAATATCCCCCTCCCTTGACAAATTTCTATCTACGTTACTGACGTTAGTAATCCCTCTTTTATGAGGATTTTTAGCTCACTTTCGAAAAAGGCCAAGCTTTGATTGATAGGAATGTTTAAGGGCAGGACAGCTTATGTCAATTGTGTCATGTGTTAGGGATTTGTTTTATTCTTAGTAAATGCTGTTCATTATGTTTGTTTGAATAACTAAAACATCGTCAATCTTAACCTAAGTATAGCGCAGTGGTTCTCAAACAGTGTGCAGGGAAACTTCTGAGACTGTGAGTTTGATGATAAAAGTAGGTTCACTCAATATTTATTTGAAAAAGGAAAAATATTTATGACCTTAAACATATTTATTTTACAGGGAAATTATTACCGGTAGTTTGTTTACGCCTTACAATTACCAAGTAGGCCCCTATCCCACATTATTGGAAACTCATACGTTAGTGTGACGCAGGAACGTAATACAAAGAATAATGTGCCACGACCGAAAAGAGGTTTAGAACTACTGGTATAGCAGATGAGTAACCTGCTATCCTTTTTGTTATTTTTTTAGCGTTTCGCCTAAGCGGCAGGTCCTTTCATGTCGGTTTCTTCTTCTCCATTTTTTCTCCTAGCCGCGATTGCACTGAATACACATATGTCAGTGAGAATCTTTGTTCTTTTGTTTCTGGAAGCTGAGTGGATTTTTAGGGGTAGTTTGCCGAGTTCTTGTGGGAGTTATTAATTATTTGCTCCAGGCAGGAATCGACTAGTGTTTTCAGTTTTTGCTGGGTTACTTGCCCTTTTTATTGAACAAAGAATTTAAGTTGATGGTGTAGCTAGACTGCTAATTTATTGAAGTGAATACTTCAGTGTTTATAATTCTTTTAATATAAGAGTATAGTTTTCTTTTTATATGAAGCTAACTTCAGGTGATACTCGCAAGCATACCTATCTCGTCTCTTCTCTAATTTTTATAAAAATTGGAACTCACGTTCCGAACCGCGGTTCATAAGAATTGCATTAGATTTAAAAATATAGGAATAGGATAGGTATGCTGTATAGAAGCTCACATTTCATACCAGTAAGATACATTTAAGAGCATCTATAGAATATTATTAAATTTTATCGAGTATAGGCCTATACTTAACATTTAATTTTCAAACATGTATACAAAGTATTGGTATGGGGGCCAGGAAAATTTTAGAGGGTGAATTTTGAATTTCTTTTAAGACCTTTAGGCAACTATGGCTCAGGTCGTATGGATGATGATGGGATGAATTGGTGGAATGAAGTGGGAGCACCCCACGAAAACCCGCGAACACGGTGTTTGTCCACCGCAAAGCCCACATGGCAAAAGCAGGGATCGATCCGACGACCCCTAGCACCAGAGGTAAGCGCTCTACCTACTGAGCCACCGTGGCCCCGAGTCTGGATGAGATGATAGAACATTAAACATACACTTCAAACACTTTTAAAGCTTGAACAGAAAATCAAAAGTCTAGTGAATGACTGCACTACTGGTATTGAAAATTTGAAGCAAACTCAACAATTTACCTATTATACAATAAAACGGTTTGAATGAAAACAATTAAACAAGCTTACCTTGACAAACAGTGGGCAAGATGCGATGAGGATCTACGTATAAAAATGTTTGATTTCAGTCATCCTTCACATACGAATATATTTATGTACACACTTTGGTCACGCTTTGCGTTGAACCGCAATGCAAATATTTACCAATATTAAACTCAACTTACGCAAACTCTGGCAACCCTTAGATTTGTAAGGAAGATAAACAAAACATCCCTGATTTGAACACGTACGATCACTTCGTGGCAAAGAATATTGTCCCACCCATTTTCAACACTCTTTTCAAATAGCACATGGTAATCATGTTCACAAGAAACAAGCAAATTTTGTCACAACATGTAATACACACACTGTCCTCTACACTCAACCAGTTCCAGCCACAAAAACAACTGTGCGAAGACCATGGTGTGTCATCTCTCAGAGTTGCCAGTCGTCGTTTGAAATAAAGTCAGGTAAAGCAGTAAAGCAACATACAGATTGAGTGCATGAGTGCAAGCTAAACTGTTAGTTGATACACACACACACACAAAAAAAAAAAACATTAATAAAAAGTCTAGTTATGCTTAGGCGCTAAACAGGAATGATTTGAAGTTATATAATGAATATAAATCGAGATATCGTGTGCAAGCTATCAAGAAACAAATGAAGTACGAAAGAATCACAAAAGGTTCACTTTATTTCGAAATATTTGGGACAGGAAAGGTAATAGGGAAGTTGTAAGTCGATTCAAACAATATGTTTGATTGTTATTTATTTGTTATTACAGCACTGAACTATGATGAAAACCTTACCACTATGAGCAGTATAATTAACTTCAAAAATGTAATTCAATTTTTCTTTGCCAAGGTTTGTTGCAGAGCAGAATAGGCATTCCCCAACTAAAATACAGTATATTATGTTGTGTTACCGAGGCATATCTCTGGAGAGGGTGTTTTAAAATTTAAACTGGAATGAACTTGGAATCAAAGTTAATGGCGAATATCTTTATCACCTACGAACAATCCCTGATTATCCTAGTCCTGTTTGCAGTTTGCTTTTAATGCAGAACTATAAACGAGGATGGAAGAGTTCAATCAGCATGCTGCAAAAGAAGGAAATAGGCCTAAGGAAGGACCTAAAGAGTAGCGGAGAGACAATAGACATAGTTTATGAGTATGTGTACCTAGGATAGCTTAGCCTAAAACATCGAATGCTAAGTTGACGTATGAAATAAGTAGATGTAAAATGGCGTGGAGTTCGTTTGAAAGACTACACTTTATTTTGAAAAGCAAATTATTACCAATGTGTCTCAAGCGTAAAGTTTATAATCAATGTGTATTACCTATAATGATGTACGGCTGTGAAACTTGGACACTGAATGAGAAAATGACTCAAAGATTAAGAGTCACACAGAGAGCAATGGAGAGATGCATGCTAGGAATAACTAGGAGGAGACAGGAACTCAAATAAATAGATTCGCGCACAAACAAAGGTAGAAGATATAATCAAGACTGCGAAAAGGATGAAGTGGAGATGGACCGGTCACATAGCTAGACGAACAGATGGAAGATAGAACAATGTACTACATTGGATTCCTAGAGAAAAGAAACGACCGACACGACGTCCAAATGCATAAGTAGATGAAATCAGCGTCAAGCGTTGTTCAGGAGCTACATGGTGAGGATAGCAGCAGACCGACATATGTGGAAAGAAAAGGGGAAGGCCTTCATCCAGCATTGAATGAAAAATGGCTCGCGCTACTACTACAACTACAATTAATAATACCAGTTTATCTGTGATAATACTACCATTGCTACTACTGCTACAAATACTATTGCCACTACTACTAGAACTACTAATACTACTGCAAATACTACTATAATGTTTTAAAACATTAAATTTAAATATTTTTATTTACAACAATCCAAATGTAAATTTAAAAATCTAAATTATTTATTTACTTCTGACTGATTATATTGCTCACAGTTTATCAGGTTAACTTAAACATGGTAACAATGTATATATTAGATTGCTATTGCAATAAAATTATAGTTTTTATTAATTAGATCGCGGCACAGTCACTTCCGGTGGCTTAAAAATACCTAAAGCTCCTGCGCCTGGACCCAAGGAACACGTATGCAAAATTTGGTTGAAATCAATGCATGCATGACTACGACCTGAGTCATTTTTGTCGAAGGGATGACTTCTCTCGGGAACCAGTCCTAGGATAGGGTTGGAGAGGGTGGCAGTGACATTCGTCTGCAGAGAGTGAGGGAAAATGTGTGTTTAATAGGTTTTAAAATGCTTTAAACTTCATTTTTGGTCTACAAAGACTACAAGAGACAGTTTAATAATAT
>JAGDQP010016236.1:0-40975 GCA_022664845.1 Lepisma saccharinum | reverse complement strand
TAATTTGCTATCAATGCTGTAGTTTCATACCAAATTTCACTGTTCTAGCTTTAGTCGTTTAGGCTGTGTATTCTTTGAAATTTTAGGTTTGGCGGCCATTTTGAATCCAAGATGGCGACCTTTTCAAAATGTCAAAATTTTTGCTTTATCTACTTATCATCCTCTACCTTCATACCAAATTTCATGTTTGTAGCTTACTCCAAACACCCTAAACAATATGATGAGTGAGTCAGTCAGTGAGTGAGTGAGTGAGTGAGTCAGTCAGTCAGTTAGCCTAAAATGTGCAATTTCAGGGGTCCACAACTAGAACATAGTTTGAGATACGAATATGAAATTTTGTACATCTGCACATATTTACCATATCTCCTTAACGGCAATAGCTCATGTTCCTATCTTTAACATCTTCTTTCTTACGGGGCCCCCAAATCGTCGATTTTGCCATAAACTCTTGTTCCTGTATAACATGCTTCTGGCAGTGCTGACGTTTTCTGACTTGAAGAACTTGGCTCATGCACTGCCGTGCATGTTGATATTATTTAGCTTTTGTTGATATATTAATTAAAATTCATAGTTCTTATGGACTTCCTGAAATGAACACAAAACAAAGAATGTTGTATGTTTTAAGTGCCAACCACTAATAATAATGCCTACCACTAATAACACTATATTTCCTCCAACAAAACCTAATTTCTTTACAAACTTCGGCTCGTTTCCAATACCTGGGAGGTGATTCCTCGCATGAAAACACATAAAAGTCCAGGTAACGAAATGTCGAAAACGGCTTCTGCTCCGAGATATGGCCGATCGAAAGTATTCATCGCAGGGCTGATGTGGCATTCCATCGTAACTGAAGTAAACGTATATGGAAATGTAGAACTAATGATTTTGTGCAGTAGATGCATAAGGATTTACCAGAGGAAGTAAATTTGTTTTACGGAAATTTCGAGTTTCCACGGCTTCCTTTGGAGAATCCGTGTGTCTCTCGCACTGCACAAGGATGCAAGTTGCATATTTAGATGGACCTATTAGTTTACGATCGAATGCCGCATCAGCCCTGCGAGGAATACTTTCGAAATTTGGGGCTTACACTTCAGTTTTCCATACTTTCTGTCGTCCATATCTAGGAATAGAAGTCGTTTTCGGCATTTTGTCGTATGTCTGTTTTCATGTCATTAATCAACTTCCAAGTGTTGTAAATAGACTTAAGGTACACCTTGTATATTTATTTAAAAAATAACAATCTATGAATTTACAGTAGAATTACAATAATTTTTTTTACAGTAGAATTTACAACCTGCAGAATGGTGTCTAACTTCTTTGGCGACTTCGCGATAAAAAAGAAATCCTCATTGTTTCAGAACATGTGAATGCATCGTAGCCCGGCACCAATTACTAATTTCTTTCTGCATGTGTGTGGATGGGGGGAGCAAAGGGACTACGATTAGGATGACTCACACGAAACTTGAGAACAAGTAATAAGAACTCTGTGGCTACTACGTACATGAATCCAATAACACACACAAGCTATTCCGAGAAAATAGAGGTGACTGGAAACTCTTAGCCCCGGTTCACACATGCGATGCGGGAGCCGTATGGAGACTGTGCGGCAGCCGCACACAAGCTTATGGGTCATTGAAAAAAAATGGAGTGGTTCATACATACTGCGGCTGCGGGGACCGTCCGGCAGCCGCAAGATCCTTACGGGCCATTGCACAACATTGGATGGTTCACACTAGCGGCACCGGAGCCGTGCGGTTTGTCTCTTGTGAAATATTTTTTTTCTTAATCTATTCTTTTTTTATCTCAATTGTTCAATTATAAAAACGGAGATTCTTCATATTTTCCTCTATTTTAAGTAGAGAATTATAAGCTCAATAATAATAATAATTAAATAAAGTCTGACCGAATATTAAAATGAATAATTGGAGGTTTAAATTGATAACTTATTTTGTATTGAAAATTGATGTTATCCTTACTTACGTACTTGCTCTATGGCTTACGGAACTTGTCAGTTCATCGCCGCGGTAGCAAACGATCGCCATCGGGTTCTATCCTGGGCAAGATCAAGCCAGTTTTCACTACAGACACTTATTTCTCCAAGACCCTTTCTAATATTGTGCTCCCAACGTCGTCTCCATCTTCCCAACGGTCTCTTTCCCTTCGGCTTTTCAATCAAGATGGAATATAGTCTTTGTTTTTCTCCCGTACGAGCTACATGACCTGCCCATTGTAGTAGTCGCGATATCTTCATTCTTACATCAGGTGAGTCGTACACTCCGTAGAGTTCTTTATTATGCAGTTTTCTACATTCTCGAGTCATCCCATCCCGTTTTGGCCCGTATATTTTTCTCGGGACCTTAATTTCAAACACCCGTAATTTATGTTCATCTCTTAAGGTTCATACTCCAACTTTCGCAACCGTAAAATATTCCCGGCAGAATGACAGTTCTGTATATTTTTAATTTCCAGTTGCTTGATATTAATCTCGGAAAAAAATATAAATCGGCCAGTACAGGTTCTTCGAAGTGATAGAGTTCGAGTCCAAGAGGGACTTAAAAATTGTCAGCCTTTAAATAATAATCTAGGAAAAATATGAACTTAAACAAAATAATGGTAGCAACGGCAAAAACTGACCCCACCAAAGAAAGTTTTTTTTTAATTTTAATGCTTTGCTTTATTTATTTATATTACATATAAATAATAATAATCACTGGCGTGACAGGCCGATAGGCCCTGAGTCTGCCCCAACGCCATTTATCCGTGTTTGGTGGAACTGCCTGGGTGACGGCTGTGTGGTCAGAACTGCATGCACCTAAACACGAACAGGCGTATCAGGCACTTTCTAGACCGAGTGTGGCCGTCACGTCTTTACTCACGTGACTCCCCAGTTTGCCTCGACGCTGGGTGGACGTCGAAAAGTGGAATTCCAGCCGGTAATTGTACCCAGGACAACGCGGACATGAGTCCAACGCTCTAACTACTGGACTATGGAGTCCCATTTATATTACATATGGATAGGAGTAAGTTTGTTTCTCCTTAAAGTTCTTATGCAGCAGCGAGGTTATGAAGGACAGGACCTACACCTACAGCTCAAAGTGGAATCCGAGCCAGTACTCGATTTGCACCTGAGAGAAATTGTCCCCCACCTGGACTCGAACCCGGGACCCCTTGATTACAAAGCGAAAAGTATATAAAATTATCGTAGATAGTTTAATATGTGAAATCGTCACCATGAAGTTCACACTATTTGTGGCATTTTTGCTTCTATTTATTTATTTATTGGTTTAAACAAATTGATATTTAAAAAAAAGAACTGATTTAAACCACCTTGGTTTAAACCAGCAACCCCCCCCCATATAAACTGTCACTCCCTCCTACATGAGACTACCTTCAGAACTTTAAAATGTCCACACTTGCAGGTACAATATTCTCACTATATGCTAGAAGTAGTCCAATAAAAACGATAATAATAATATGGATGGAATTGTTTACGAATTTTCTTGCTCGTAAATGCATTGTAAAATACGGTTTCTTAAAATTAATGTAACAGTTTTTATTTTTGCACAGAGAAATAATATTCATACAAATGAAATATCAACATTATTTCATTTTAAATAAAAACATATTGGTTTGGAAATAGGACCACTGATCTTATTTTAAAACCATTATGTTCTCAATTTGAATAAAAAGAGAAAGTCGAAATTTCATACATAAGAAAATTATTTCTACTATTGCACGAACGTGCGCATCCATTGCGATAGTTCTTTAAACTGATATTCGTCCTTGAACGCCGCAGAGTGTTCGCAGACAAACCGCAGCATGTGTTGCCGCACGGCTCCCGCACCGCATGTGTGAACTGAGGCTAAAGCATATATCCTTATGGCCGGGCCCACTAGATTGTAATTACTTAAACAATATTCATAGTTTCAGGGGGTGATATATTAAGGGTTACGTTTCTAGCATTATATCATTTTTTACAAATATGTGGGTATTGCTTTCATGCACTGAGCCACAAAACTGAACAAAACATATCAGCAATCAATTCAGAAAACGACGTTTATGCTACAGTAACAGCGGCATGATTCTCAGGTACACTCACACGACTTGAACAACTGGGAACACGTTCACCCCAGCGGTATTTTTACAGAAGCCAAAGAAATTCAAGTGAAGGATATAATGATTTCGCCTTCCTTTCCAAGTTTTAAAAATATTAAAATAGTGCGTGTGCAAGACTCTTGCAGGCTGGTCTTGGTCTTGCGCGAGTCTTGCAGATATTGTCTTGGTCTTGCATCCCTTGGTCTTCCATCGGTATCAGACCGAAACTGCAAGACCGACTGTCTTGTTCTCATCACTAGCCGGCAGGGGCATGGGTGTGGATTTTAACAGCAAAAGGCGAATCGTGACGGGCCGAAGTGCAAAGTTACTAGACTGACCCATATAAAAATAAAGTTTGCCAAAGTTTACGAATATTACCACTTTATTAAGAATAGGACTAAATGAAAACGATTCATTATTTCAGAATGTAAGAATACTTATTTATATATATATATTTCTCTTTGATATCGATGGACAGTTTTATAACTATGGATCAAACACGATAAAATACTTTCGCATCAAATAATTCTAATCAAAGATGTGTGTTTACTTTTATATTTCTAGCAGATATAAACTACACGAAAAAGCGTCTTACACAATGAAACGTTTTTCACGGAATAATATTAAATGATCATTTATTTGTGAAACGATACATCACTTCCTTTCTTATATTGCTTAGTACAACCGTAAGCTGCACAGGAGATCGGCATTTTCTTCTCAAATTCAAACTAATCAGCAAAAACAATGCCAAAGAGTGTACCAGCCATATGACAGCTAATCACAATATGTATTCTTGTCAAACAAACATTCTCTCGCTCAACTTTCAAGTGGCGTCGCGTCAGCAGCGCGAATCCTGACTCTAGTGGAGAGGTTTTATAACTTTATGGTTTGTATTCAATATTTTCAAAGTAATAGGCGCCATTGGGTCCTTTCTGCCATTTTGGGTCCCATTGCCATATAAGGGTCCAATAGTGAATAATCGCTTTGTGTCCAACGTTTTCAATATAAAAAGACCCCATTGGGCTATTTTGGATCCCAGTGGCAAGATTAAGGTCCCTTAGTGAAAAATCGGTCGCCTTCACTTTGTGATCTCTCATTCTCTTTTCTCGCTCTTTATCTTCTCTGAGCATTTTTCAACCTGAGTCTGGTAGTGTCCTTGACTTGGACACCACAATTTTGTTGTGTCCAACGTATGATACCTCCAAGACCTCCATCTCATCCAGCTACCCTAACCGGTGGACAGTTTTTTCGTACTTTCGCCCGCCATCTTGAAATATTAACATTTTCTTGCTCATGTTTGTGACCAAAACAATTACTAATTGGAGTACGAACTAAACCAACACAATTAGGTTAAGAAAAAAAGGGGCCAAGCCCCTCAAGACCCCAGATGGTGGTTTGGGGGCAGAGGCCCAAGCGAAGCAAAGCAAGTCGCTACTTATAATCACAGACTGAACATAAGGATTATAGTAGTTTTCATCCTACCAAATATATACTGAAATAATACTGCTGCAATTCCCAGCTTTTAAATTTATAAATATAGTGAAGTACTCAGTGTTCTAGCACATTCTAGTGATGAGTTTTGGTGCATAAATACCACAGGTGTACATTTGGACCCGACCTCGCTCAACTTCGACCTCGCGACGGGACTTCGACCTCGACCTCAAGATCTCATTTCGACCTCGACCTCGCTCAACCTTGACCTCGCGACATGACTTCGACCCCCACCTCGCGATCTCACTTCGACCTCGACCTCTTTCGACCTCGAACTCGCGCTCTCACTTCGACCTCGACCTCTGTCAACCTTGAACTCGCGATGGGACTACGACCTCGACCTAGCTCAACCTCGAACTCGCGATCTCATTTCGACCTCGACCCCGCTCAACCCCGACTTCGCAATCTCATTTCGACCTCGAGCTCACTTAACCTCGACCTCACGGTTTGAGGTCGAGGTCAAACGAGGTCGTGGTTGGACCTCGCGAGGTCCGACCTCGGGAAATTGAACAATGAAATGAACACATACTGTGTAAGACTAGTCAATGGAACATTTCGGAACAAATAAGTTCCGAGCGCGGTGGCTAAACGGTATAGCGCTCACCTCTGGTGCTGGAGATCGTTGATTCGATCCCGGCTGATGCCATGTCTGCTTTGTGGATGTCAAATCCCGTCTGGGTGGGTTTTCGAGGGTTGTTCCAGTTTCTTCCCACTTTATTCATTCCACCAATTTTTCCCATCATCATATATCCGTCCTGAGCCAAAGTTGCCTAAAAGCCTTAAAAATGTAATTCAAATTCAATTCAACAAATAAATATTCGGTCTATTTCAAAATAAATAAATTCTTAATTAAAATTAGTACTTTAGTCAGACAAGGGCTATCTGGGATAGTGAATTATCTCGGAATACGTAGTTGTTCATTTTAAAGTGAAGCTACGTATCTTGAAAAATGATTTTTATATTTGTATGTTCTGTGCGAATTTTAGTTGTGTGAGTGGGATTTCAATGTAACTATTAAACATTCCCGCTGGTCAACATCCCTGCTGCGGATAACATTCTTCCGTTGAATAGTCTAGTCGAAATGAAGCCTGAATATTGGAACAGCACTTCTTTGTTTGTCCAAGCTTTAAGCTACAGCTGTTTATGAAACCGAAGGCAAGTTTCACTTCTCTAGCAGTCCTTCTTTTTTAAGAATGCAAAACAAAGCACTTCCTTTTAATTTAAAAAATGAAGCACACAGCACTTTAGTGATAGTATACAGGAAAATAAATATGCAGAAAAATAGTTTTCGTATTCTTGATATCATAAAATTTAAAGTGCTGCTACGATTTCAGAGCACCACAAGTAGCACTAAAATTCTTGCATTCTTGTGTTTTGAAATAATTATCTATTCACCTGAAAAAAGCATCCTTTTTGCCAGAGGTCCTATAATGAGGGGACTCGAAGAGAAGTATCGCCAATTCTTTACGTTCGTTGGGTAAGAAGAAAAGAATCTGTGTGCACAACGATGGCGTGCACCCAAATGAGTAATATGATCTAGTTTTACCTAGAAGTAAATAAATGTTTAAACGCAGGACAATTTGAGGAGGAATCACGAATCAATGTCTCCAATTGAACATTACGTGTCACGAGTCACAACACGAGAGTCATCAACTGTCTTATTTTACAGATAAATTTAACTGTTAAGGTAAAATATCGAGTGGAAAATACTAGTTTTGAATTTGATTTGACTTGAGTAGTTAAACTTCTGGTTTATAGTTAGATCTATTTTCTAATGAACTTCAGCTCATTGATTCACTGTAGCCAGAGTTGTATACATTAGTCAGGCGATTTAAGCTGGAATACTATGAAGTATGAACTATAGAACACACGAGAAAAATGTGTTGCATAAAAATATAATTCGTATCGTGACGGGCGTAATCCGTAGTGCTGTTACCGCCCATAAACTCATTTGATCTATCGAAATATAAGTAAGAGAAAATGTAAAATTTCCATAATAAATAAGGTTACTTCACAAAGTTTTGATCAAAACACGTGTCTGGATCAATGAAATAATCAGACAATCTTTGGTTATTGTGACGTGACGGGTTGTATGAATTTACTTATTTCATTGTTCAACTTACATAATGGCTTGAACACGCATATATGGTTAACCTCGTTACAAGTCGGCGGAAAGATGTAACTTAGCAAGCACTCTTCCGAGAAAAGAATCTACGACCTTAAATTAGGTAACATCCCAGCATTTTCTTGTTGTGACTAAAGGAAGAACCCTGGAGAATCCACACTCAAGATGGGGTTTCTTGCCATTTCAAACTTGAGTCATCGACTGACATGGCTTCAGTTTTTTGGTACAAATGTTTGGAGGGATTCCTGACTCACACTATTCGACTTGGTCCCGCGACTGAGCACAGTTCATTTTTGTTTCCCTGAGTCAGTTTGATAAAAACCTTTCCAACGACACCCCACGCACCTCTCTACTCTTGTAGTTCCTGAGATTTCATTTTTGTAAATGGACGGACAGAATGAGCGGGATTATAAGGTACCTTTTAGCTATAGCTTCGCTATCAAGGGACCTCCGTAAGAAATAAATTTACTTTACTTTTTTCTCTTCCGTAGTAGCACGTAGGGCCCGTCATTTCAAACACGGAGTGCAAACAGTGTTAAAACTTAAAATACCCACACGGCTTCGTAGCTTAGTGGTAGAGCTTTGGCGTAGCATTCGGGAGGTTATGGGTTCAATCCCAGCGGCCGACCATCCTGACTAATGTTTTCCATAGTTCTTCCTCACTCACACCAGGCAAATGCCAAGATAGAAACTTTAACTTAGTCCCTGGTCGACACCTTCCCGAATCCTATTCCCTCTCCTATCCCGCCTGAGCTTTAGATGCCTAAAGCCATAAAGAAAATTAAATTCAACCCACACAGCCTCGGATGAATGGGCCTCCACCTTCACCATTAACGGAGTAGATCATTCCCGCCATCTTAGTACGCACTTTCCATTGATTTACATGGGAATTGTTTTACTCGTCTTATATCTTTCAGGAGCTTTTAACTTCCGTTTTCGCCCAGTTTATCGTCATGTTCTCTTTTACTCATGCTATTTCATAGAAATGCAATATTTTACACGCGAACAGTGTAATTTCACGTTAACATATTGTGATTTATATAGCAAACTATTAATAATACATTATAATTATATATTTGAAGAAACTTCACAAATAAAATCTATACAAGAGTCAAAATAACCACAAAGACAAATTTCGTGAAAGCGGAACTTAAATATTCTACTTCTGAGAGACATAAGACGAGTAAATCAATTTCAGTGTAAATCAATGGAAAGGCCATACCAAGATGGTCGGAGTGATCTGCACCGTTAAGGACTCTCCTCGCGCTTGCCACCACTTTTTTCTTTTTCCAAAACATAGCGCACTAGTATTTAGTCTTTACAAATTACTACGAAATACAATGGACAGTGATCTCGAGATCTTCTCGATTGATGAGACTTCATTTAAATAATGAAGTCATTTGAAAATGTATCACTCAAGAATGGACAAGATCTCGAGATTGACATGGTTTTCAGTCTAATAACTCTAATAACCAGCTTGTTCAGTGACTAACCACTAAACCCCGACACCCCTCTGTTTCTGTTTTAAACTTCAACCTCGACCTCGCCAACGAATTTCAAGCTCGACCTCGCGACAGGGCTTCGATCTCGACCTCGCGGTCTCACTTCGACCTCGGCCTCGCTCATCCACAAACTTGAGATGAGACCTCGACCTCGACCTCGACCTCGTCTTTATATTAAAAGACCCCATTGTAAATATATGTGCACACAGATATACGAACATTGCAATAAAATAGCTCTACATTATATCAATAATTTGAACAACATATCACCTTGTAAATTATATAGTGAACTAAAACTTTATTGGATGATGCGGGAAAATCAATTAAATATATTGAAACTAGGGATACGTTCATGATACTTTCAATTCCACTGATACTTGTAAGATATCATTATCGGTCGATACCTTAAATAATAAGCGGGATACTTTTTCGATACTTTTATATACATTATTTAACACTGGTATTTTCTGTGAAAATAAGATAGTCGTAAAACAATATTGTTTACATCCTACTGTCAGAGTCAAAGCTTCCTCAGTTACCAAAACAGAATTACTTCAGAAGAAAAGTTTTCTCATGTTGTATATGTTAAGAAGTGAGAGATCTTGGTTGAATATAAATAAGCTACGTATTGAAATTTGGATTTTTTTAGAGTTTCTGAGCCTATTTTCAAGAGATCTCTTTCTCAAGTCTCATAATAGAAAAGACAATAGTGACAATTGTTTCCTTGTCTGTTTGGTCTTTATTTCTTTTCAATTCAATTCAACAAAAGAATATCATAGAACTTGTGTATAATTATTTCTTAATATCTTGTCCCTTTTGACCCATTTTACCGAGCATTTAAAAACTAGATAAGCTACAAATATAGAACAATTTCTTCTGAGTATAAAATGATGCAATGAAATAACATACTTTCAAATTCATGGTATACCACTTGAAATATAGTTTCGCACGTGACATTTGAATACTGAAAAATATTCTATATTAACAAAAATTCTAAAGTTATATTTGTTCATACCAGCTGGCAGCAATCTTCTCGTTGTGACGTTTCAGTATAACATACATTATATGAAATAAAAACGAACTCGACTTGATCCCGATAGAATGAGAATTCTCGAGTTGCTTACAAGAACCTATAACATTCCTTTCAGTCATTGAGTGCTTTTGTAGTATAAGATGTTGCTGTTTTTCGTTTTGTTTTATTTTGCTATACTCATTAAAGTGAGCGATATTTTGACGCATTGTTTTGAAATTTTAGAAAGATGCTCGCTAATATTATGCAGAACAAAATAGTCAACAATGCGCAAAACTAAATAACAATTTAAAAATAATAAGCTTATAAAGTTCAAAAGCTATATCGAAGGTCTTTCCAGAAGTTTTGGTAATTCCCCTGTTTCTTTTCTTACGGATCTTTCGAAATATGCTCTTTTCTGGTACCCGCTCACCTCATTACAAGTTAAGGAACTGGAAGGACCCACAAATTCAGTACAGTTTATGACCATCCTGCTACACACACATATACACACCTACCGTGATCAAACAAGAGTACATTCAATTTGTACTATATTTCAAATCTGCGTGGGAAATAGAGAGGAAAGAAACAGCCTATGCGGTTACAGAACTGGTGTTGTGAAGTTTAAAATAAAACATCAATGCCCCTTATAAAGACCCACAGAATTATGTAGCAATGCCTGTAGCTTAACCAGAGACTGTGTGATATGATTTCCTGACATTTTAGTGCGGGTGGCTCATCAGAGAGAGGGGGTGTTTTATGAGAATGCGAGAGAGAAGGAGAAGGGAAAATAAATAAGGATATAAAGAAAGAGAAGATAAATTTACTTGGGTGCCTGTTTAGGTATTTATGAGAATTTTGTAATATAAAATATCACAGCGTTTTGAATATCACAAATCACTCATAGACCGACCGACCATAGTCCTCCTGAGAATAATTGCTATAAATCTTCATGTAAAACAAAACAATAAAAAATAATTCGTGTTAGAACGTGAATTGCTTAGGGTACTTTATTTTGAATTAAGCAAATATATGAAAGCACAACTATCTTTGGGATATATTTTACTATGCATCTACTCAAAACAAAAACTAGAGACACCTGATGAAGACTGTACTACAAACACAGCATCATATATAGAAGTACCAGCAGTATAAACGTGGATTAAATTCAATAATAATAAGAAATGAAATGAAAGTACTATTCATAGTTCGCGCTGACTTCGAATGTTTGTTACGTAAAATAACTCGTTTCAATTGTTGTTAGTATGAGAACCTTATACTACAAAATATGAACAAAACAACCCTACTCGATTCACATATTACATTAAGAAGTATCCAAGATTAAAGACCAATCCAGGAATATATGAAGGTAAATATGCAGCAAATAATTTTTTGAGTTGATAAAAAGATAAACTAAGACAATGTCTCATATATACAAAAACGGTGTTGATACGAATCCATTAACAAAGAAGCAAATACTAGAATAAAGTTAGTCCGAATGATGGTATAGTTGTAACAGATGATTACTGAGGAGAATCGCAAATTACATCATCACGATCACGTAGCACGAAATTCATAGCACCAACAATCAACTATATTGGTATCTAAAGAAAGTACCAAATCGTTTTCCTGTAATTATATACAACTTCACAGTCTATGACTCACAATGTTTTATAAAAGAACTACCTTGCTACAAAGATGAATCGTTCTAATACCTAATAACAGAGAACAAGAAATACCCATTAGAAAGTAGGTGGCAGTTTTCACACTAAGATTTATAGACCTATTAACATTGATGTCCTTCTGACAACAACACAAGCGACGCAAACATAGCAATTTACCCTAAGAAAATGTATTTTAATTTTATAATAAGGAACGGTCTCTAGCCATATTGACAAATGTAATTAGAGTGGAGATATTTAAAACAAAATGTTGAAAATAACTATTTACGAGCATATTTTTAACGAACGATCTTCTTCTATATTTTATTAACATCTAAAACATCCGTTATAAAACACATCAACGTGTAGAGCACAAACTAAAATACAGCTTTTTGATACTTCAGTCCAACATTGTCCTTTTAATTCTGCAAGGGACCAGATGGAACGTTACACAGTATCTTATGAACAAATGTCTGGAAATTTTCAAATTCATTTTCACAAAGCTGACTGAATATTTGGACGGAATCTATAAAGGTAACAATATTTGTATGTCTCAATTTTGATTTAAATTTACTTATAACATTTAGGCATGTAAGGCGGAGGGCGGGTTAGGGGACGGACAATGATGTCCGAAGTTGTCCACCAGGACCCAAGTTAAAGGAAAGCTCTCGGCATTTGCATTGTAAGAAACAATACTGGAAAATCTTCAGTCAGGATGGAACGTCGTTGCAATTGAACATACGACCTACTGAATGTTAAGGAAGAGTTTACCACTGAACCACAGTAGGTAAGTAATATTTAAACTGATATAATAAATTAACAATGTAATGTAAAGATACATAATGTATGTTCGTTGAAATGTATGTAACGTACTCATGTTTGGTATGATGCAACGAACCTCTTTTTAAAATCATTCCGTGAAGCAAGTTTGTTTGAAGTATGGACGCCGCAAACAAGTTGTTATTACATGCTTAAAGGTATCTTATTCCAAAAACCATCAATTCAAACAATTTCTATGAATTCACTACTTCTTTGGCGAATCTGTTGCGTGTCTAATGAACTATTGAGGCTAGCATTTCTTAGCAGGTCTTTTCCAAGCTCCATAAATGTTTTGAATTTAAAATCAAAAACTTGTTATACACTTATTTTTCAACGCAACTGGACATGTGGAGCTATGAAAATCTTGAAAAGTTGGAAATGATTATTTTATCCAATATTATACCTTCTAGCAAAAGTATATTAAAAAAGATAAAAATGTATACAACTTTTACTGTTGATTATGATTCTGTTTTTTAATTTCTATTGATCACTAAACGATTATAAAGACGGATTTCGAATGGCAAAATCTTACTTGATAGCCTAGTCGGTAACGCTCTCAAAGTATGTGCGAGCGACCAGAGTTCCATTTCTTGAGGGCTCAAAGTTTTGGAGTTTGGCGAGAAATGTGAGGACAATTTTGGAGCTACTTTAATGATAGAAATAGCGGACGATGGTCATGAGACTTAGACACACGGCTACAAATTGAGGTTACACTAAGCACAAAATCTGTAGTAACTCAAACGTAGTACCACCGTGGGCCAGACGAAGGCCATTAGTGGTTGCCCCGGAAATGAAAAAAAAATATTGGACAAGGACCTATCTGGAAATTGATGCTTTAATTTTTTAATATATATGATTGGATACAGCAGGTATAACACCTTGAGTGTATAATGTCGCCTCAGTTCTTATATTAGCAATACCAATATCTACAGTTCATTTTCACTCGCTTTCAGCAACCTATAGATAAAACGCATTGTGAAGTTGCAGACTGTCAAACGTGATAGCGGATCCATTATGGTATGGGGAACTACACCGTAGTATTCGGCAAGTCTCCTGTCACATTACACAGTTAAGTCACAGCACCAGTGTACACATGACTCTCAGGTAACCATGTCCATATACCAGTGGAAACTTATTTTCAGAGGAGACTAGCATATTCCAGGCTGCTAATGTCATCAATCAGACTTCTGTTCCTGTTCAAGAATGGTTTACGCGAACTCCACAGACCTGAATATATTTGGCTCCTTCTCTACAATAGCTGGAGGCTGCGCTGCATTAAGAATAACTACAAATTCCACTCACTATTATTCAGGACCTGTATCTGACTGTTCTGTCCTAAATTCAAGCTGTTTTTGGTCTAAAATTTGACCAACATTTATTATTACAAAATGGTCTGACCTCCAAACCTGCTTCTAATATCTGGTTCTGTACTTCTATGATGATATGACAATACTTGTTCTCTCCAAGTATTTTATGTGTATGATATCCACGACATTGTGATGAAAGAAAAATACGAAAATAATATATGTAACAAAGTAACATACTGTTTGATGTAGTAAATTAAAGATATAACTTCTACAAAAATATAAAAGCGGTAGTTTATTAGTTTGTGATTACGAAGAAAGCAATGTACCAGGTATGTAAATATGAAACCGGAATTTGTGCATAGACTGCGTTAGCTGCCATTGTGGTTACCGTAAATATGCGTTCTTGACGCCACGTGCTTGTTTTGACTGCTGATAACGATTTTCAACTGACAACCAGACAAGTTTCGTGTCATAGTGTAGTGTTTAATAGCGTTGAACATGGCGCAGATTGTACCTACAAACTACGATGTGCGGACAGCATTGATCTTTTGTTACAATTTGAAGAAAACTGCTGCAGAATCGCATCGCATGCTTCTCGAAGCCTTTAGTGATCATGCTCTTGGTAAGTCAGTGCTATGAGTGGTTTAAAAATTTTAAAGTGGGGATTTTCACGTGAGAAACGAAGAACGTGGAAGACCACCGAAAAGGTTTGCAGACGGCGAATTGCAAGCTATGTTGGATAAGGATGACACTCAAACGCAACAACAACTCACGGATCAATTAAATGTGAAACGAGAAGCAGTTTGCAGAAGCATTTTAAAAGCCATGGGCAATATTCAGAAAGCGAGAAAATGGGTTCCACATGCATTGACTGAACGACAGCAGGAAAACCGAAAAAAAAAACATTTGCGAAATTTTGCTCGCCAGGTACAAAAGGAAATCATTTCTCCATCGAATTGTGACTGGTGACGAAAAGTATATCTATTTCGAGAATCCTAAGCGTAAAAGGTCATTCGTAACTCCAGGAGAACCGGCGACATCGACTGCAAGACCAAATCGCTATGGACGGAAGACAATGCCTTGTGTTTGGTGGGATCAGAAGGGAGTGATCTATTATGAACTGCTGAAACCTGGCAAAGCCGTTAATATCCAACGTTACCGACAACAAATAATCGATTTGCATCAAGGTTTGCGTGAAAAACGACCAGCATATGACCAAAGACAGCATAAAGTGATTGTGGTTGATGACTGGTTTGCAGCACAAGAGGCAAAGCTTTCTTTCTGGTCTGGCATCACGCATTGCCGGAACGATGGCAGAAATGTATCGCTAGCGATGGCCAATACTTCGAATAAAATAGTTCTTAGCATTGTCATCCAATCTCTGTGTCTTCTCTGTACATAAATTCCGGTTTCATATTTACGCACCTGGTATATGGTATACCAAAGTAAACCTGAAAGTCATAAGTAAGACGAGAGATCATCTAGCTGGAAGAGTAATTGAAGAGATCGGTTTAAGAAGAAATATGTACTTTGTTTATGCAGAATATAAAATTAAGATTAAACCTAAAATAATGAGTAACAAAGAATGTACTATCATCAAATGACTATAATAACTGTCTAATATATTAAGTGGAAGGTAAGGTAGTCAAGGCAAGTTAATATGGAAATAAGAGACATGCTAGTATAGAATCAAATGTGGAAAGAAATAACGAAAATCAAATAGAACTAAAATCTATCCAAAACATGATGGTAGGGATGAAATATAAATTAGATTTCAAGAAAGTAATATATGAAAATTAGGAACTGTAAGTAATAAAAAATATTGATTCATCAAGAGTCATCCACTGATGGTAAGGCAATCTGCAAATTATAAAAGATGCAAATCATATCCATTGAGTAATAAGAAGGTAAAAAAGGCAAAAAATCTTCAGCTCTACGAAAGTTCGAATATATTCAGGGAATATAAAGAGAATTGGGAAGTCAATCCATTTTCTCATCCAGGAATAGCGTGCATTGGAATACCATAAATGTGAGGATGAGGCAGACGGAGAGTGCATTCATGTAAACCAATTTCCGAAAGCGATGAATCTGAACACTGATAAGTATTCAAAAGTAGGCAATCTACAGAGCCAAGTGATTAGTATCCAGAAACTTACTATATTGTTGAATCGTAAGGCAGTTACTCGAGTAAACGTTGAAGTGCAATAGTAGAATTGCTTCTGCTATATATTGAAAAAAATAATATATGCACAATTACTTCATATCCTGAAAGATTTTCTTCAACAAAAGGACATGTCTCATGGTTTACTTTTATTACCATAGTAACAATTAAACTAGTATGTGCATTATAACAACTAATTATTTAAAAAAAATAGAAAGTGAACAATACAACAAAATCAATATAAGTTGACACTGATTCAAACAAAATACCACTGTCTCAACATTTAGTAAGAAATTCTTTCAAAACGATGGTTATTATAGGAAAAAAGAAAAATAGTAAGACAAAAGCATGAAAAACAAATTAATTAAATAAAAACACATAAATATTTTCTATTTCGCCGAAAACGTGCTGCTTCACGTGGCAGCTGTCAGGCCTATTGGGAATCCTAAACAGCTCCTAACCAAAGCAGTGCATCTTCTTACATAAATGGCAGCAAGATCAGTACTTAGCTGCTAATTAATTAATTGTTGATGCTCTATTATTTTCTATCCTTATGGTATACAATACGTCTAGGGAGATCCATTATTGAGATCGTCGTTATAGCAGTAGAATATCATAGCTGATTTTAGTTATTGGTTGCTTAATTATTATTTTGCGGAATCAAAACTATTTCATTCCTTATATGTTAAAGGGAAGTATCGTAATGAACTTTTGTAATTTAGAAGAGATAAAATTCAAATAAAAGTTTTTGTATTGAACGAATTGCTAAACACTGAGGCGTATCTTATACTGAAATGATATGCATTCCGCAACTCGAAGAAAAAATGTTTTGTTCTCCTTGCATATTCGATATTTATGAGCACTCATAAATTTGTTATGTGCCTAATTTCTGCTGCAGTATTCTCACTTGATTGAAACTACCATCCTAAATAATTCAATTTAATGCTAATATAAATGAAAGAGTAGGCTATTATCATTTCTGAATTTCTGTTTCCTAAAGTCAAGAAAAGAAGCTCAACCAAGAGAGCTAAAGAATAATATTTTATATCACGAGAGATCTTTATCCTTTTTAATTTGTAATAATCAACACTATGCACCGAAAATTAGAATAATTAGAAGCTATATAATTAAAGCGAACTCAAAGATTTCGTAACGGTTGAGATAGTGTATTGCTATTTGCAAATCGTCCATTATGTTGAAAATTTTTCTATTCGTTTTCTAGCAGTTATCATCATATATATTCGAAGAATACTTAACGCAACTAATCACAAGAATTTGAATTCATTCCCTCATACAATATTTTGTATGGTATTATTTTAAATGAATAATTATAGCAGTAAAGTTATACATTACTTGTTTGAAATTATAAACTCTAGAAACTCATTAGTCGTACATGTACTCTAAAAGTGATACTAGTTTACCAAGGAGAAGTGAAAATATCTGGTGTAGTAAAAAGCAATCCATTATTTTGCCAATAGAGGGCTTCAGTGATCTGTCTCTCGCGTTGTATAAGTCCGATCGGGTTCAACGAGATGGCGTTCAAACGATGAGATTGCGTACTACAAGCACTGTTCAGATAGTTGTGATGAGTTGACACTAGCAAAGAGAAAATACGCTATATTTTACAGTTTTTCTTCGATAAAGGCGAAAACGCAAGCCAGGCGGCTGCAAATGTGAATAGTGTTTATGGTCCTGATACTGTAACAGCCAATCACCCCCAATTTCCGTTCCGGTAATTTTGACGTCAAAGATGTACCACACACTGGAAGGCCACGTGTCGAACATGTCGATAAAATAATGGACATTGTCGCATCCGACCGTCATGTAAGCACTGTATCGAATGCCCAAGAGCTAAACATTGCACAAAAAACCGTGTGGAACCATTTGCATAAGGCTGGATACAAAAGGAAGCTTGATGTATGCGTGCCACACGAGTTAACGCAAAAAAACTCATGGACCGAATTTCCATCTGCGAATCCCTGCTGAATCCCAACAAAAGCGACCCATTTCTGAAGCGGTTGGTGACTGGTGATGAAAAGTGGATCACTTACGACAACGTCACGCGAAAACGTCGTGGTCGAATCGCGGTGCGCCGGCGCAAACGGTGCCCAATCCAGGATTGACGGCCAGGAACGTTTTGCTGTGTGTTTGGTGGGATTGGCAGGGAATTATCTACTATGAGCTGCTCCCCTACGGCCAAACCCTTAACTCAGAACTATACTGTCAACAATTGGAGCGTCTCAAGGCAGCAATCGCCCAGCTTTGACCAATAGGAGAGGCATTGTGTTCCACCAGGACAACGCCAGGCCACACATATCGATAGTGACTAACCAGAAGCTCCAGGAGCTTGGTTGGGAGGTTCTTATGCATCCACCTTATAGTCCGGACCTGGCACCGAGTGATTACCATCTGTTCCTGTCCATGGCGAACACGTTTGCTGATGCAAAATTCGCTTCAAGAGAGGCTTGTGAAAATCGACTGTCTCAATTTTTTGCCAATAGGGACAAGGGTTCTATGAGACAGGCATCATGATATTACCTTCCAAATGGCAACACGTTATCGAACAAAACGGCGCATATGTGACCTAAATCGGATCATTCTAACTATGGTAACTCAAGCCTTCAATGTCATGCAAAAATAATGGATTACTTTTTACTACACCAGATATAGTTGAATTAGTTAGACTAGCAAAGGCACACGCCACATTTCTAAATTTCTATATTTGCATACTCCTTTGCAAATATTTTAGATAATTTCTAGTCCTGAAATTGTGCAAATGTCATGACCTTGTTCTGTTGCATAAAGAAAATATTTGAAACCACACATGAATCATTAAATTCAAAACATAAAGTTCCCCCACTTTCTGATGCATTTTAGTTGTAGGTAGAAATGCTATGCTTATATATGGAACTGTAGTTGAAGACACATATCTGTCACCTGATACCACAATATAGTATTTGGAGAACTTTCGAACAACGAATTATGATTTAACTAGTAATTTCACCTATTATGATAAAAACATGTTTGGATATAAGAAATCAGCAAATAAATAAATAATTCCGGTTCCTGAATTAACTTAGTCATATAATGTTTTTTGCAGTAACTGAAAAAAAAACATTCTTACATAATAACCATATCATACATTGAGTAAAGTATCTCATCGATTAAACTTTTAATTAAGTCAACTACATATGTTATGTCCCTTAACAGAAAACAAATTTACACTCATGGTTAAAAAAATAAATATCACTAAAGAAAATATATATATAGACTATGTTCTGAAACTATTCAAATCAGAACAAAACGGAATATTTCTACAAGATATGTACACGGAACTACAATAAAATAACTTACCATTATCTTCTGGAGCTGGCGGATATGTTCGCATTTTGCCTGGTAAACAGTAAAATATATCATTTTTCTTACACAGTTTACAATCTTAAAATTGATAGCATGCCAATAATTTCAAGCTATATATTCGATATCCTTCACTTGGGTTAGAGGATTTATATAGTAATCGATTGATTTTCTTCTCCTCACTGACAGAAAATTCGCCCTAAATATATGCAAAACTGCTTTCATTCCGTAAAAGTGACAGCATTTGTTACTCTATGTAAATATATGTTAACAATAGCAGTTAAACATATTAGCATAAGGAAACGTATTTAAATGCGAGTCATTTATTCTCGTCTGTGAAAAAGAAGTTTAGAACAATATTTTAGACTAACCTATTCTCCACATGGCTATTATAATAGCAAATACAACAGAAGTGGGAGAGTGTCTCGCGCTAGGAATTTGAGAGAGGGGAAACATAAAGATATATGACCGCACCTAACCTTACCCTACCTCCACATTCCCATGGTCACTAATTTAAGATAATGTACGAAAAATGCAATAAGCAATTATTAATAATAAATATAAGCATATAAAATATATTTTAAAAGAAAAAGATAAAAAAATTGACCCGAGGGTTTTAAACCCGGGACCTTCTACTCAAGAAGTGAACGTCTTGACCAGTTTTTTTAAACCATTTATTTCACTTATTCACTGTACATTGTTTGTTTAATTTTTTAGAAGTTTGACAGCCATTAAGTTCTAGAGTACCTCATACGCCTCCTGCTACGAAGTGTGTTTTACCTGCGGTCTTGTCAGTTACAGTTTACTTAGTACTTGTAGTATGCAGGAAGCTGTTGTTATTTTACTTTTCTGTCCACTGCCTATTGCGGATATCAGTTTAAAAAAAATGCTAAAATATTTGTGATGTTCGACCTGTGTGAACTTAATACATTCAAATTCCAGATATACATTATAATTTTGGTCATTCTTGTTGATTTGAGACTCTAATAAATACAATAATGTAGTACCTATGACCCAAATGATGGCATTTGTTTAAGTTTTTGAAAAGAAAATCTATAATCCGGAAACCTGATATATTTCTCTATCGTAATATCTCTATATCCCGTTCTCACTATACTGGCCAGAATTTGTTGGAAAGTGGTCCAGGTTTTCTCTTCCATCGGGCATTCCTAAATCATATGATTAAATTTACTCTCTCTCTTACAATCTGGACACTTATTTTGGGTGATAATTCCATATTTATTTAATTTTTCTAAAGTTGGCCATTTATTATTGATAGCCGTTTACCACATCATTTTAATTTTATAGTATAGAACCTTATTATGTAGATTTTCTCATATATTGGACCAATTATAATGGGGATATTCTCTTTGTATTTTGATCTCCTTTGGGTCAGTACTGAACAAATGGTGATACAGTTGTTTCACAGACATTACATCAGTAGGGTCCTTATTAATCCTAGCATACATTATATCAAGAATGGGGTCTTTCATTAAGCCATATAAATGCGCCCAAGGATATATATGAATGGGTGCTATAGTTTCTGTCGTCACAAAACAAGCCTCAATAATTGCATTCGTAAAAGTATTTTGATAATTCGTTAGTGTTAGTAACAGTTTCTGCAATAACAAGGCCCTTGCTTGCGTAGCTATATCCAAATAATTAATAACACCTAACTCGTAGGACAGTTTCATCTGGGCCTGTTCTACCCTAAAATTGTGATGCCGCCACAAAAAAAACGAGAAGGAACCATGTAATGTCCTAGTATATGCCGTCGGCATAGGGAGTACTTGAGCTATGTAACACACCATGCTCATTACATATTGTTTCAAAAATATATTTCGCATAAATAGAGTTAACGGTCTAGCTGCATTGCTGTTCAATACATGTTTGATTCTAGCACTATGCATATCATAATTGGTTTGACACATTTGGTATACCGGAAACATCCAGGTAATCCCTAATATGGGAAGTCGATCTGTTATAGGAAATTGTCCCTCATATACTGGTGGAGGGGTCAAGGGACATAATAACATTTGAGATTTTTCCTTATTTAACTTGGTACCAGACTGGATTTCATATTCTTGTATACAGTGATTAATATCTTGTAGAGCCTCTGGGCTCTTTACAAAACATTGAACGTCATCCTGATAGGACTGTATGCTTAAGGTAGTGCCATAGATCGGTACTCCTTCTATTCTTTTCTGAATATTATAATACAGGGTGCGATGCACAAATTAAAGAGCAGGGGACTCATTGGATCACCCTGTATAATACCTCTTTTCATGTCAAAAAATCTCGTAAAGGTGCCATTAAGCCTAATTTTAGTTTGACGCGCTGTATATAACGCCTTAATCATTCCTATAAGCAAGTTACCAAATTTATAATGTTCTAAGGTTCGGTACAAATATTCGTGTTGTATTAAATCATACGCCTTATAAAAATCTAATGCCAGCAGAGCAGCGGGTATGTCCGCTTTAGTTTCATAGTGCATGAGAAATTAACTAATATTCCCTAATGCTGTTGTTATTGTAGGAGTTCCTGGATGCTCATGTTGCATGGGATTCAATAGCGTATCGACGACCTTATTAAGCACCCAGACAATAATTTTTGATCGGTACGTAGTAGCGTAATAGGTCTATAATGGCCACATTCTGTATAATTAGGTTTTTTCGGAGCAATATCATCATACATTGCTTCATCTTGTGTGGTATATAGAGGGTACGACGGAATTCATTAAAACATCAGCTAACAGGGGGGCGATATGATTCTGAAATGTTGCATATATATCATAACCAAATGGATCAAAACTTCCTGAATTATGTGATGCATCCGCATTAGTAACCTGCTTGATTTCATCTACTGTAAAGGGTCTGTCTATTCCTCGTCGGACCTAATCAGACTCGATATTCGCTGTGTCTGCGTAATAATTTGGTACAGTTTGAATTTTGTCATTACCTTGATATAATTGTTCAAAATATTCGTAAAATCTGGTATTGACTGCAAGTCCTTCATATACCTGACCTCCTTCTGTTATTTTAGCTATAAGTTTTTTATTATGCCTTTGTTTTTTATGTTTGACATGTGTTAAATTGAGTTATTCTTGAACAGTACTTGATTTAGGTTTGCTCTTTATTATTGTTCGCTAGTGCCGTTTCCTATAAATGAATAATATAATGGCTTTTAATTTCTTAATTTCCATTTGAACTTCCCGACCCTCATCGTTCCTCTTATAACATTCTTGCACTAACCTAGAATAATATTGAAGTTGTGCATGTTCAGCTAAATAACGATGTTTCGTATACCTTTTACTAAAATAAACAAGTTGGGGATGTACATCATTGATCCACCAATCAATCAGTACTCCGGTTTGTGGTCGTTTTGTTAGTATTCGCTACCATGTTTCAATAAATTGGTTACAAAATGCCTCTTCTTACAAAATATAAGGTGGAAAGGGCCATCTATAATTTGCACGTAAAAACTTAACACTATTTAAATACAGTCATGATTAAAATAATGTGATCAATGATGGACGACGCCACTAAGCACACATTACGGATATGGGGAATGAGCGCTGGGGTTACATAAAATTTATCTAATCGACTAGAATAACCTGGCCGAGAAAAGTATGTTCATCGGCTTCGAAAAGAGTTTCCATACATCTTTTAACTCAGAAACGTTAATGAAGTCCTTTAAGACTTGGGATGGTCTGGAATTATGTGTAGCATCCCCTAGTTCTGTGTATGAATTAAAATCGCCTCCCACTATATGCATCCCTTGCTGGAGGCGTAATGTTCGCTTTAGTTCGTCTGTTAAAAATTATTCCCTTTGTTTAGGATAGTTGTTGCCAGATGACAAATAAACAGAAGTTAAGCCTATATTGTCTAGCTGGCCCGTTGTTATACGTCTTTCGACCGTATACTGCTCTGGAACATACTTGATATCTGAGCGATAAATTATAGCTGTTCCTGTTCCCTGAGGCGTAAATTTTTTATGGCAACTATACCTAGCTAAACTCTCATAATTGGCTTCCTTAGTTTCTTGTGTATACAGAAGACGGATATCATACTCTCTTAAAAATTCTTGGAACGCCATCTGTTTTATCGGGGACGTTTCTACCTGCAAATTAATTGTGGCGATATTGAAAGTAAACTTTCTACTAGTAACATATCACACGCCATATGGCCCTTTGTATTACCTGTTCTGCCATCTTTACACCAAAGTACACTATCTGAACTCAAACTAATAATTTATAAGACAACAGAATTACTCGTCATATTCAAATACCCATGTTTACTTAATAATAGTCCATCTCACCAGAACTGGAGCCGTCTGAAACCGGTCGTCGTTTTTTCTACTACTGGTTTGTTTTGGTTTTTCTTTAGATACAACAATAACACGCAAAGGTTTGTTTTCCTGCCTGGAAGGCTGTGGCGTTAGAAAATTATGTTCCGTTTTCGCTTCGTCTGTAGTGTGCATCTCCTGTGAATGTACAGCCTCAGGCACCTGTTCCGTGTCAGTCAGTGTATTTTCCTGTTGCGAGGGGGGAACGCACCATCTTCCTTCCCTGTCTTGACTTCATCACGTGTACCTTCATCACTAACAAAACTGGTAGGTTCACCAACAATATTGTTATTATCTGCACTGAAAAATTTACTTGGCTGCTCGAAACCGCAAACAGGATTGTTATCATTTAAACTAGTCTCACTTATCTTAATGGGAAAGCAAAGTTGGAATAAATTAACTCGACCTGCGTCCTCCATTACCTGTACACTTGCTTGATTTGGAGACACAACTGTCTCCATGCTTCGGGAAGTTTCCTTATGTTTAACTGGGGAGGTGACCTTGACTGGTTGTCGTGCTTCCGGCTGTTGTGCTAGGCCCTTTGGCCAAGTTGAGCTTTCTCCTGTTCTTGTTGGGCTCCTTGTTTGACTTCGTGGTCACTTCGGGGAGAGAAATGGGTCGTAATTGTACTTCGTTTACTGGGACAGTATCAATTGAAGTTGCGGGTCCATCCATGATGAGACCTGCGATGAGGGATGTTGGCCCTCGGCGACCAGCTGCCCGAGGGAGGGGAAAAGCTTGAAAATCACTAGTATCAGGGGCATGATTAACTGTATTGAGGTTCATAGCACTTCGCCCTGCTTGCATGACTTGCGGGTCATGTAGTGCCACGCCGGCATAGGTATTTCGTTGAATCCCTCTCCCCTTTGTTCACATTCAGCCAATTTGTGCTTAGGACTATTACATTTCAAATACGTGGGTGGTTGATTGGTATAATGTACATTTAGTCAATATCCTCTTACATAAATAATCGAGGGATATCTTTCTTCAATATAATTCGACATTGCTTTATGCCATTTCGAAAGGGATATTCATATTGGGAGTTAAAAAGTTCATCATGAATTGAGATCACTTGCCCATATGGTAGGAGGTGCTGTTGAATAACTTCATCGGGGAGTTCAGTGGGACAAATAGACACTCTCACCAATGTTGGCAGTCTGACTGCCATGGCAATGGGTAAACCATGTTGATCATTTTCATACTGATACTTGACCGTCATCGGATATTTAAGTAGTATTTCTTCCGCAACCACTGCCTCAGTTATTTTCACAAATATTAATTTCGGAAAAATGTCTAGTTCGATACTGAGTACATTCTTTGGGGGTATCTGAAGTACAGTACGAATCAACCGATGTAAATCCAAACTACTTGGTCTTGCTGGTAATGGTCGAATACTAATCTGTAGTGTATTTACACGCTTAAACTGCATTACCTTTTATAATTACGGATCACAATCCTTTTGAACACTGTAGATAAGCACTGATAACCAGCCCTTAACACTGGTGGTTTCCATGATGTAACTGCACTTAACCTGGAACTGTCTGGTCTCCCTTTAACCACATGTTCACTTACTTAACTGCCATTGTGCCTTTTCCGATAGTAAATTCTGGTATCCGTGACACGCACTATAAGCAGGAGAACCAGTGGGCGTTGTTGCCATTTTTACGAGTGGGCGTTCTGACCATTTATGGGTTTGCGTGTTTTGCCGTCTTGTTGAGCGATCTGATTGTTTCTGTGGACGTTCTGACCATTTGCAGAAGTGGGCGATCTGACCAGTGGGCGTTCTGACCCATATAAAGGCCCATAGACCCAGCAGGGCAGGATGTACATCGAGCGATGGCGAGGTGAGCAAGGAAGTTGAGCGACGTTAGCCGCGAGGGGGGCGACCCCTGATTAGCGGTGGGCATACGCAAAAGTACTGTTTACTCAAAAGTTCTGTTTAGACAAAAGTTCTGTGTCGTACCGGAAATGTTTCCAAGTGTGCTCCGGATGTTGAAAAAATGGCTGCTCAGCCCTGCGAATCGAGCTGAAAAAATATCTTGCATTTGCCTGTATCATGTTACGCGTGGAGTAGGGATATGGACGAAGGTAGTTTAGTTCCTACCATAATTGTTATATAACTATCATATATAATTATCGGAGCTTGAATTTATTGGTGGAGAAGAAACAGTACATTAAAACACAATTAAATCAGTAGAATATAAAGCGGTGGATAGGGGGAAGCGTAATTGTTTCATCCTGAATTAGTATAATAACTTGCGACTAGCGACAGGAAGAACTTAACCATTCTCGCAGATGCGCATTACTGCTTAACAGCTGTATCCAGTTGGGAATTTAACGTATTGATAGCATTTTGGAGATCTAATGCAAGGAACCCGGGATCGAAATCTGGTGTAGTTTTTTTTCTTAATGAAAATAACGTTTCTCTTTTATATATTAGGACTTTGGTTTATTCCCTGGTATTAACAACTATCTGTCCTTTCAAGTTATCATTTAAAATAAGGAAACAAATACTTTGAACCATACATTTATCACGATTCAACCTTTATGTGTTTAAGCAGAATGTTTTTTAAATCCGAAATTTACACTTTATACTTAAAATGTAATGAGAGAGAGACTATGAATTTGACACTTCATTACACATCATATATCATTATGTAAGGTTCAGCAACTTGTATTCGAAGGTGTAAGTAATTAGGCAGATGCAGATTGGGTACTAAAAATAATAATTTCCTAATGAATGAGCATATTAAAAGTAAGTTGAATTTATTTAAGAAACAAAGCATCATCATGTGAAATATTATAACGTAAAAGATTATAAAGTATTATAACCCACGAACGAGAAATATACGTGATTATTATTATTATTATTGAGTCATTGGTTCTGAATAAATATATTTATATCGTATTTTTAAAATTCAACTCTTCGCATATTAAATTTAGATGTTGATCTCTTTTAATAGTTTGTAAATAAGAAGAAACTATGGAAAAGAGACTCGATAAATTTTAAATACGAATATTTTTCTTTTTGGACTGAATATACTTTTCCCTTTTATGCAAATAAATTTTGATCTAAAAAGTGTATATATAACATCATTATATTGCTCACATAATATAACAACTAAAGTAAAATTAATACAAGTATAATCTGAGCAATCCTCTGATACTCAGAAAGTAATTAGCCTTCCGGGCTCGAGTTCCAAAAACTGGCTCAATTGTTGCTGTTAAAATATAAAGGTACTAGAATAGGGACCAATATATCTAGTCATGATGTAGTAGATACCTTTACATTGTTTAAGCGAATACGCAGCGAACAATATTATTATTCAAGTAAATCCTAAGCTTACATATTGTCATTAAACATGTCTGTCTGTCAGCGACCCATGACAGGCAATTTATTCAAGATGAATAACAATATTTGAATGACTTACCACATACACCAATCTTTAAATACAAGATTGTGAAATGCAGGTTTGAATTTCATACATGGTTTATTTGATGGAAAACTCCAAATAATCGGTGGCTAGCGGAAATTACGGCCTGTAGTGCTGTACCGTGCGACAAACATCTAGCTTCATTAGCTTTCCAAATACGAAATGTACTTTTAACTAAAGGTAGATCGAAGGCAGGTACTGAACCAAAGGCTTCTGCGTACGTTGAACTAAATGGATTTGCAACTATCTTCTATCGGATGAATATGAAGTCATGACTTACCATTTAACATGAAAATCCGAACTACTTGGGTCTCCTGAAATTATACCCGGAATTTCTTGATTAGAATACGCCCAACGTTACCAGTCACCCAAGGGGAGACCGGAAGGGATTTTCGTATAATGCTGATAAATAATGTTAACATTAACTACAGTATAATGTCAATATATGTTCTGAAATTAATGAACCTTGCAGTGCGTTATTTTGCAATTCGATATTACGGAACACTGGAGCAGTGTTAATACAGTAAGTAGCATGCTTCCACCGGAAGTGTTACTTCTTCTAAGATGGATTTGCCGAATCACACTTGGAGAAATATCTGATATGTTCGAGGAGTTAGCCGAGGATATGCAAACTAATCAAAATTTGAGGGGTGATACTAGATAGTTAGTCCTACGTAATCAGGTTGATGAACGGTTTTCTAACAATCTACTTTCGGGCTTCCGGAACCACAGTGATAGTTAATCATTTCGAGCATATAAATGTTTAAGCCTGAATGCAGTTCTGCTGCTGAATACCCAGGGAGTTATTGATGTAAATTATCCGTAGAAATTGCAGGTAGTTACTGCAAACTATGATATGATGAAATTATTTTTATCAGTTCGGATTTGCCCTGAGTTTTATGAATACATTTATTTTAAAGTTAGCAACAAATACATTCTATAATCATTCTTTAGCTTTAATAATAAACAAGTTGTATTTAATACATGTTATGAATTCCTGATAAAAAAAGATAACTGTATTTGCTAAATAAATACAAACAAAATACTTTAAAACTACCACCACGGAAAACATCATTCTTTACATCAAGTATATATCAAACGCCATTCCTCATTTATGCAATGCGTAGATCACACAGATTTTGAAAGGTTTGATCAGCACTTGGTCGTGTGTATTTTAAACTATTCATCAGCATAGTAGGTGAAGATAAGTGTATTAAATTATGGTTTATTTTAATGCGTATTTTGAGAAGCATGGGACCTTTTTAAGTACAAAATAAAATAAAATAATTGTCAAAATAAATTTGACTGCAAGTGCAGATAATGGGTGAAGTGAATGAAAACGAGTATATGCTTATACATGTCTATTTTTAATCAAATTGTCAGCACTAAATGTAGAAAAAGAGAGTATTCCTTCCATTAGAAGGAAATACTTGCGTTTTGAAAGTAAAGCTTCTGTGGTAATTAACTGTTCGGAACTTAGAAGTATTTACTTAAATAAGAGTGGTTAAAAATAACTTGTAAGTAAGCTCTCAATTGACAGAAGAAAATACTATTGAATAAAAGCAAACTTTTAATCACCTGATATGCGAGAGAACTCTTTAATCGTAAGTCATCACTTTCGAGTATTTGTTTCTATTCACTTCACCCTATATTACAAATTGTGGTATATGGAGGAAACATTCCTACACGAAAATCAACCTGTGCTCTGACAACAAATCCAGTCTTTCAACTGTAAGGAAGAAATTATTGCACTGTGGAATCATACAACCTATACATGAATGCTTTCCTACATATAGACTTTTTATTTGTTCTCGTGCTCCAAGTCGGGTATGCTCATAGTGAATGTTTGGCTGAAACATAATATTTTTAGAAAAGCTAGTGTGAATTGAATCGGCAGTTTGAAGAAGGCAATAAACGCCAAAAATCTGAAAATCTACTTTATGTCGGATTTGATATCTGAAAGGGAGGACGCATCTATACAGTACATAAAGAAAGCAAAAAAAAAAAATTAGTAAAGCCTTCAAAAATAGGTGCGAAATAGAGATGGGCAAAACTAGTGTAGCAGCTATTTTTCACTGCTACATGGGATAAATTGCTATGACTGCTACAACCGATGAAAAATAGCAGTTACTGGCTGAGCTGCTATTTTTCTCCGAAACTTTTTAATGGTAAAACAGATTGTTTCCTGTTTTCTAAACAAACAGAACTGCTGGATGAACGGAACAAAATGGCATAGACTTGTCTGCAGAGAAGACAACTATTTCGTGTGAACACTACGGAATTGGTAGCGTCTGTTACCCGTGTACGGAATTGATATAAAGACCTCTCAGAAAGCAGTGAGTGATAGTTGGCTTACTTGAAGTAATGGATAAGGCGTTAGAGTTATAATGCAGTGGTACCGGGTTCGATACTAGTTCATCGCATCATTTTATTTTTAATGTGGTTTATGTTTTAAATAGGTTATTTTGAAATGTTATTGTTTAATTTGTTTTATAACTTTACTTGCATTTAACGTTTCTTCTAATATTTTCCGTTTTGCCTGATTATGTAGTCCAATTCACATTTAATAAAATGGTAATATAATTATTTATGGAATTGAAATTGGGATTCAGTGGTCCCGGGTTCGGTATTCCTTCACCTAAAGTTTTATTTTTTATTTTTAAGAAAAATTCCTTTTTATTTTGTAATTTCGAATTGAAGCTCTGATCTTGCGATTATACATTTTTCTTCCTTTGAGGCAGTGAAAACAGTACACACATTAAAAAGTCCATAAAATTCACATTGTTTAGAAAAAATGAACCGCCAATTTGAAGAAGTGAACAAGCGCTATAAAATCGAAATTAGTTTTTTACTAAAAAACGCACCTAAATTTATACGCGCTTATCATAAGGTAGAAGAACAGAACGATATCTAGTCATAGAATGATTTATCTGGCCTTCGAAATATTAGTCAGTTTGAAGAAGGGAACAAGACCACTGGCGTCTCAAAACAAGAAGTCATATTTTCGAATATTTGAGAAAACACGATTCAGTCGCGTGTCCAATAAAAGAGAACACCATACCTGACTTTACCAAACTGCTACGTGGCCTTGGTCACTAATTTTATTAAATTTCCTAATGCGTTTATATAATAATAATAATATATCACAGCCATATTCAATCCACTACTGCATGACGCCTCTCCCCGAAGAGAGGAATTGGTCTACTGCTCCCACGCTGTCCAGATGAGTTGGGAGAGGAGAGCCGAAGCTCTCACTGTGTTCGCCACTGTACTTTATGCACAGCAGCTCCCCAATTGTCCTCACGATGCTGGGCCAACACTTAGTAGGAGTTCCTTGTATTTGAGACACTACTACAGGGCACTTGTGACTAGTGACAGGAAGAGTGCATTGTGAAAACACGAGTTAATCGTGCGTGCAATAAAAAAATACCGTACCTGACTGAAATGACCTCCACATGCGTTTGTTCACTAATCTTATTAAATTTTCTATTCGTTTATACATATAAAAAAAAGAGAAACGTTATTTTCGTTAAGAAAAAAAAACTACACCAGGTTTCGATCCAGGGTTACTTGCATTAGCTTTCGAACATGCTATCAATACGCTAAATTGCCAACTCCTTGCAGTTGTTTGGAAGTACTATTTACTGTTAAAGAGTAATGCGCATGCGCGAGGGCAGCCATTTTGGCAACTTCCGGAGCACACTTGGAAATACTTCCGGTGCGCCACAGAACTTTTGAGTAAACAGTACTTTTGCCTATGCCCACTGCTAACAGGGGGCTGTGCCCCCCCACGCCTGACGCCGCCCAGCTCCCTTTGGACGCACCCTGACCCCCTCTTGCACAGCCCTGGTGAGTTTGTATACATCCTAGTTTTTAGTAGCATATTTTAAAATTGTAAATAACAAATTTTATTAAATTTCCTTTTGTGTATTTACATAAAAAATGAAAAAAAAAACTTTAATTTTCTTTTAAACAAAATATGTAAAGAGTCAACGCCAGGATTTGTACTTCGGACCTTTAGATCAGTTTTCTAACGTCTTGACCACAAGACCAAACTGCAGTTACCGGGTTGAGCGCTTCACGCTGTTACTTATCGTTAAGGATAAGCGAGAGTGGGCTATCCCTACGGGAAGTGTTTCACTTGGCTGCCCAGCCCTGCGAGAAGGGCTAAACAAAATCTTGCCATCCTGTCGCTAGTCGCACGTTATACTAATTCAGAATGAAACAACTATACGCTTCCCCCTACACACCACTTTATACTTTCCTGATTTAATTGTATTTTGATATACTGTTTCTTCTCTCACGGTTTAGAACGTTACCTTGTAATAAGTATGTATATCAGTAGACAGCAACCATTTTTGCTATTTTGCTGTATTAACAAAATCAAAATTCTGATTTGATCAACTAAAGAAGGCACAATTTTGGTGTATGAACTTCCAATAAGCCACTAACACATTGGGATAGGTGAGCTCTATCCGGGCGAAATGGCGACAAGAGATATAATTAGATTAGTAGATGTGGACCAACCGCAGAAGATCTGTAGCGATTCTCCAAAACTTTGTACCAGATGGCAAGAGCCCAACGATTTTTATGGACAAAGAACGAAAATCCCCGACTGTACAGCCTTGGTGGAAGAAATGTAACATTAGTCTAGTTACGATGTGGAAACATTACCTTGCTAATGGGTACTTTCACAGAAGCAATATTGTGTTAACGGGTGTAGAACACTGGAACAAAATTTAAAATATATAAGTGTATATTGAGATTTTAAATATCGTAATTGGGGAAACACTGCTAAACTGCAAATACACGCAAGGGTAGTTCAACTAAAAAATTCTAAATACAAAGCTGGTTAATACAATTCTAAATACAAATACAAAGTTGAATTTATCTTTTAGTTGGAAACTTTAATTAATTCTAAACAGATTATATATTTTTAAAGGAATTGTGATTATTGCAGGCATTTAGCACTTAAATTTAGTTCAAAAGTACCATATCTTAGGACAACTCTGATATCAGGACAGAAACTAATCATAGAAGAGAGAAATGTGTTCAACTGAATCGAACGTGCTTGGAAGACTAAACAAATGAACACAAAATGAGTTATTTTCAAACCTCGAATGCTCTTGAGAAATTGTAGTGTGGGGAATGCCAAACGATCTAATTGTAAAATTTGAAAATTTACGGGAGAAGAAGTAAATTGAAGAGATTTGGTTTCACATAACGCATGCCTTCAAACATAAAGTAGTTGGACCTATGACACTAAAGGATACTGTGTAGTTGAAAATTGTAAAAAAAAAAAAAAAAAAAAAAAACTAATGGTTAAGGAGACAAACACATTCATAAAAGAACGTTCTGTATGCTACATATCCTTCGGTTTCTACTGTTATTCAGTGGTTTACTGTTTTAATTTCTATGCCTGCTGAAGTAGAAGATTTGATTTACGATTATAGCAGATCAGCATTACAGGTATAAGGGATTACAAAGTAGATTATGTTTTATTGAACCCTTCCTCCACCAAATAATGCAAATAATGCACTCAACACTCTTTTACTGCCATGGAATCATTGAGCTGGTCAGCAAAAGAGCAACACGGTCGACATTTTTTCTATTTTCTAGCAGACTAACAAGCTGGTCTTTCAGATGTAGTAAAGCTCGTTATATGTCTTTCATAAGTTTTTTTTCTCTTTGGAAACATCGAATAACTTCCAAATTTCTCTGTAAGTAGCTTAAATAGCTACTTGTGATGGAGGCATAAAACACACTTTGAGCATTGTGCTTTTGTAAATGTTGGATTTCTTCAATATCAACATTGTATCAGCACGTACCTTAAAATCAAAGACAGTATCGAAAGTCATTGGAATTACATGAAATGGATGACTAAACGGGTGCATCAGACTCAACCACCCTGTCTAAGACTAGAGGAGCGAGTGCCTTACTTAATTTGGTTACCTGTACTCCTCTATGATGGCGAAATCTATATCGTATCTTAGGAAACAATTGTAATTAACTAAGAACTTGTATACTATATCGTCAGTATGGCACTTGGATCAACAGATGGTATGCAGCATGGCTTGGCTCTTAGACCAACGCTCCCTGCTGGCGATTGACTTGGCACTTGGAACAAGAATGGGACATGCGTCTGGGCACATCGAACGTGCCTGTGGTCAACGGTGTTTTTTTAATACCACTTAGAACGTTTGGCATTCGAACTCTTAAATTATAACATAGAAAGAGACCAAACTTACAATCATTGTTATTATATTTTCTATGGTACGTAGCCTTCAAACGAGCTAGCTATTTTACATACATAACCATGTAACAGGGTTCGTTGAAACCTTCATTGTTTATTGTTATAAGTATTTAATATTTTATCCCTTACTGGGTTAATGTTTTGTACACACTTGAAATTGCTGAATATAATATCAACTGCGGGTTTATTAAATTCTAATATTTAAAGTATTAAAAGCTCAATGTATATTATAACAAATTCAGTACTGTAAGTTATATTGTCTTATCAAGTACCTTGCATTATATGACTGTTATACAGTAATTATGAGATGAATCTTTAACTCCATCTTCTTTAGCGAAAGCCAAATGGGATTCTGCTAGGATACCAAACGAAACACCACCCTCCACACACTGTTTAATCTGGTCCCAGTCAGAACGTGTACTTACAAAAACGGCCAGAACGCCTACCAAAACGGTAAATTGCCCAAATTCAAAAACAGCCAGAACGACCAATGTCAGAGCTCCCACTCGTAAAAATGCCAACAATGCTCAACAAAAATATCAGAAAACACAAATAGAGGAATGGTCAGAATGCCCACCAGACATAACTATAATTAGACTAAAGAACTATTTTTTTTCACAAAATATTATAACAGTAACCGTTACATCGAAAAAACTGTTAAAATAAATTAGATAACAGGTAATGATATCCCTTATTCTGTTGTGTGCAGTATCACATGTTACGCAAGTATATAGCGAAGTACATGACCTGGAAGGAATACACGAGGAAGAAAATTGTACTACGTGTAGTACTTTCGGTGGGTGTTCTGACCGTTTTTGCAAAGGGGCGTACTGACTGGGAACTGTATGTAACAATACGAGATCATAGAATCAATTCATAGTGTCAACCCACTACCATGACAGGAAATAGCGCTTGTTGACTTTTCACGTTATATTTTTTACTTGCTTATTATTCCAAAGAAGTTAGACAGTTCACTAGACAGTTATGAGCATTAGACAGTTCACTACACTCAAAGATAAAAGAAATGTTCTATCACATTACCTGAAGCTGACTATGTAACTGTCATCTTCATCTCAGGGAAATTCTAACTTCAGTTTTTTCATTCATAGTTAAGGAATAGACTGAGTAGTAGTGAACCGACTGATCTTTAAGAAGTGCACCAGCTCTCCCAGCCTAGGGATCGGGCGTGCTTCAATCTCACTGAGTTAATATCCAGCAGTTAAAAATCGGCGAATGTAAAAAAATATAGAAGAGAAAAATCTTTTAGTCGTGCAGTTTATTATTTCAGTAGCTGCCTAAGTAGTACATCAACTATATCAACATAATTATTTTCTAGTATACAAGTAGCTCCCACATCAGTTAGACATTAGAAAATGTCCTTGTCAGTCAACTGCATGCAAACCTAGAATATCACAATCTCTTTCTTACCTTTACAACAAGCTGCATTCCGTCCCTTATTCAACATAAACGATCAGCTTCTTCGCCTCATAAACTTCATCATTACTCATTATAATACCTGCTTTCATTCTCGCTTAGTACCCGTCGATTTTGAGAAAGCCTTTGCCCGAGTTTGGCACCGAGCACTAATCCAAACATTTCGCTCCATTCTCCTCCCGATCACCCAGATGCGATTCACTTTAATTTTATCTGTAGTGTTCCCTAAGGATCCTTTCTATCACTCATCCTATATTTTCTATTCGTAACAGATCGCCTACCTCTTCCTTCAAACAACCACATTTTCAAGCACTCCGATGGTACAGCTTTCCTCGCCTATAGCAAATCCAAACAACATATAAACCTACCATGTATGAAGCAATCCATATTTTCACATCCTGATGCAGCAAGCGAAGAATCACTATTAATAGTATTGCAACTCATGCAATAATTTTAATGCCACCGAAAACATGCTCTCATGTACGCCAAAATCTTATACAATTTAGCATCTGCGTTCGTAATACACTCATTCCACCATCAAACATATAGCATACTTAGACCTTATACTAGATTATCATCAAACCTGGCGCCCACACCTCAATCAAAATCAAAGCACGCGATAGACTAAACCTATTTTAACGATTAACATGTACCACATGGGGACTAAAGCTTTCTACAGTCATTAATACCAACAAGGCATTCTTAGGACCTGTATCACATATCGTTTACCTGTGTGGATCGCCGCTAACTCAAAATTCTACCATAAATTACAAGTCCTAGAAAGACATTCATTGAGAATCGAATATTACGTCAAACTTCCCGGTCTCACAAGACACCTTTATGACGTATTGATTTCAAGCACTTACTTCTACATCTTGAATCATTTCTCCTAAAACTTACATATCAACGTTTCGAACGCAATCACCTTCTCCTACACGAGACAATCTCATGAACAATACGCACACCGGACAACCGTCATACACACACCGCTCTCTCTACTATTCACACTGTATCAATTCACACTGTCATCAGCCAACCCAGATTATGCATATCTTACATCCTTTTACGAGCCAAACATACCTCATTATCTGACGTCAAATTGAGATGCATAAGGGTCATAATTAAATTTGAAAGGTCAGGATAATTATTTTATCAGAATGTAGTATGGTAATTTATCTGTATATAAAAATCCTATTTGGGTTATTAAAGGATAAATCTAACCTGATTTTAATGATTCATTATGTACGCGTATCAATTTCAATTTGAATCTTTTTGGTCTTTAGGCGACTATGGCTCAGTCCGGGTGGATGATGATGAGATGAATTGGTGGAATGAAAACGTTGGAGGAAACTGGAGAACCCCGAGAAAACCAACGCACACGGTGTTTGTTTAATACAAAGCCCACATGGCATGAGTAGGGATCGAACTCATTCTCTACGTAAACATTCAGATGGAGCCATGATACAAATCGAGACTAGTTTTCTTGGCAAATATCATCCAAACGACAAATACTATGTTCCTGAACTTCAATGATATAATAAATCGTTGATTATAACCTAAATCCAGACTCCAGATTCCATCTCAGAACCAAAAGTCCGTTTCTTCTAAACAAATTTAAGATTTGGGTCTGGATCCTAGAACCTGGTATCCGCTTCCAGATCTTGGAAACGAGAACCCGGATCCAGGTCTTAGAACTGATGATCCGGATTTTGGAACCAGGCACCCGGATCCGGATCCTGGAACCGGTTCTCAGATCCTGATCTTGAAACCAGGCACGCGGATCCGGATCTAGGAACCAGTTCTCGGAAAGGATACCCAGATCTTGGAACCGGATACTTGGATCCGGATCTTGGAACCGGATCTCGGATCCAGAACTTGGAACCGGATCTCGGATCCAGAACTTGGAACCGGGTTCTCGGTTCCTTCAGGATCCGGTTCCGTCCACCAGTAATAGCTTTACAGACAAAATTATAGGTAATGCTAACAAATAATTCCTGTGCTGGAATGTTCCAAGACAGCCAATAATGAAGTTAGTTTTGGCATAACTCTAATCCTGTACGATAAAATGACACGCCAATTCGACCTGGAGAATATGTGAGCCGTCAAGAATGCGTAATGCTAGGTGAAGTGACCTTTTACAGGTTATTTTACGTGTCTCTTTGTCGTACAGAATTAGAGTTATGCAGAAATTGACTTTGTCATTGGGTTTCCTGGAACATTGCCGCACAGACTGATATTTCACATGACACATTTACTGTTTAAAAATATTGAATCATTTTCAAGGTGGCCGCTTCCATTATTATAATTCTCATGCCATCCAACATGTATCACCTCCTGTCCAGTATCCATTAATAGTCATTACGTTTCAATAAATGTAACAGTTTATAAAAGGAGAGGTGTATTTCGTACTCTGTATTCGATTCACTAGCTCTATATGTTCCATCTTTCTCGGGTTCCTCTGTCATTATTTGTTGATGGAAGCACCTATAATTTTGGCTGTGAAGATTTACCTTCCCACTGTACCAACACACGAATTTCCATAAAGAAACCGGCTCTGATACCTGACGAGTGTTCCTTGTAGGTTTTAGTTTCTAACTAAAATTATTAACTATATACAGGAGCGGGAAAAATTAGTTTTGCAGTCTGAATTTGAATTTATTTCTTACCTTTGGCCATTTCAGGCTCACGTCGGGATACGGTGAGGAAACGGATGTTGCAATGTAGAAGGCCGGGCCCTAGATTTGTAGATACAATCCGTACATTTCCCTGATGTTTATGATGAGAAACCTGTCAGGATTAGCGGCCACTGTGTCAGTTTACAGTTGCTCGCATCGGAAGATATTATACACGCTATTATGCAATAAGTATTCGTCATAATAACAGAGCATTAATTACAGAGAATACAAATACATAATAAATAAATAAAATACGTCAATAAAGTGTTTGGGTTACATAACTGTAAACCTGCTTTCTTCCACCTCTGTATAACGATATTTAACTACTTTCAGTATCTTTGGGACACTAAGATATTTGTCTATTTCTACGCAATATCATACTGAATATTCGAATTAAAGGAGCGTTTATAGAAAATATAATAACACGAGAGTCGCTCTTATCTTCAGCTGCCAATAAGCGCTCCTTGCAAGCCTGACTTCTTATGCAAAAGAGAACATGTTCTTGCAGCTCTTTATCAAAAACCTCCTGTGAATATTTAATGTGTCTCCGTACAGTCTGGGGCATTATAAATAGATTACACAATTGATTAGTAAAATAATAAATATATGATCAATACACAATACAGCTACTACTAAAGCGAGCTCTATGCTGTTGGGAATGCTTATGCAATGAGTATTAGAAATATTTATTATAGATAGGAATATAGATAAAAGGGTAATTAGCCACACTATTTTACTATTCAAGGCAATTCATACCAAATAGATTGTAAATGACACGAAACAATATTCTCAGTTGTTCTTTCTCTTAGTAGTTTGTCGTATAATAATAAATCTAAAGTGCTCAATACCATGCAACTAGATTAAGAACGTTATTTTTATTTTTTCTCCAGGAAATATATACAGGATAATTCAAAAGCTATAGAAACATTCTTTCTTTACCCGTGCAGAACGTTAATGAAAAACAGGATTACATTCATGGTTATACAAAATTAAAAACAATAGTACTACCGAAATGTGCGGCACAGATGAAATATATCTACGTTCAAGTTGAACATTTCAAAATGAAACTGGAGCTAATTTCAATATTGTTTTGAATAATCACTGAAGACATAATAGCAAGTAAGAAAACATTCTTTAATAATCGTAGTTTCGGAGAAATAATAGCACGTGATCAATTGGCCAAGAACCACGCCGATCCGTCATTCGTAATTGACTGAGCCGTAGATCTCTGTATTTTTTTAACATAAAATTTCGCCCTTTGTCGAAACAGCGTCAATTAGCAGTAGATGTGGAAAATGTCGGTGGTCACTAGTGTGGGCCAATTTTTCTTCTTCAGATATTGGGGTTCGAGTTGTCATAAAAAGCTGGGCATTGGTACCAAATAAAGCCATACCAAATGTGGGCGTCCTAGAACAATATTTAACTTGGCTCCTGCCTCCCTAAAGAGCCCATTGTAATTCTTTCTTGCAAAACAAGAAAGTAAAATATATGATACCAGTTTCCACATTTTGGGGTTCGAGTAGTCATCAAAAGTTGTTCATTGGTGTACGAAATGAAGTCGTGTCAAATACGGCTAGTTATGGTCCTCAACGGTTATCAGTCGTTTTGAAAATAAAACTTTTGATTTTTCCGGGGTCCGGCTAAATATTTTTGATCCGACTGTGTTTCGGCGAGTAAACATAACATAACATTCTAAAACTTTCCCCCACAACTCAAACTCAAATTTCTAAAAAAAAAAAATTCGATCATTTCCGGCCCACCTATTTTATTTTATTATTTATTTTTTTTTACAGTTGAATTTGAGTAAGGAGCAAAAGTTGTAGAAGGTATTAAGCTTGTTCGTTGAAATAAATCTGGAGTAAAACATATTTAGCTGCGCCCCGGGGACCCGAGAAAATGTCACTTCGAAATGGGGCACACACGGTCGATTTTATTTTAGAAATTTGTAAAAGTTGTAGAATGCTATATTATTTTTCTTCGCCGAAACACAGCCGGATCAAAAAAAATAGCCGGGCCCAAAACCCGAGAAAACCTTTGCTTGAAAACGAGTAAAAACGCTTGATGGCGAAAAAGGGCCCCATTTGAAATGGCTAAATTTCGTAGCAGTGCATAGCTTTTCATAGCTACTCGAATATGAGAAAACTGGTATCATATTTTTATTTCTTGTTTTGCAAAAAAACAATCGGGCTATTAGGGACCAGGGGTCCGGTAAAATAATGTTTTAGGACGGTCATATATTTGGCATGGCTTTATTTGGTACCAATTCACAACGTTTGATGAGAATTGGAACCCAATATCTGAAAAAATAGGCGCATCCTTGTGGTCACTATCGTGCCGTGGAGTTATTTCAAGGCTTCCCGTTCATTGTTTGAGAGTGCACCGGACTGTTGTTACAATCCGATATTCTGCATTTGATGGCCGTTTTCCATTTCTTTATCTCGTTAGTGCTTGGCAATATTGATATACTCATGTGCAAAGCCTATAACTCTGGTAGCATGTAATCAGCTGTTTCGCTATCAAACTTAAACATATATGGATGTCTTTACTTCGGAGACAATCTTCATAAATAAAAAAAAACTAGTTAAATAGTAATCACTACGAAGATGCGCGCATAGTGTTATGGTTAGAATGGAGGTCTACAAATAGCAATTTTTCATATTTGTTTTCTGGACAGCATCAGGAAATAGTCGGGAGGGGGAGGGAACTTTGCAATATTTATTGCAACCTACTCTTGGTCATACAGGTTCATACCAAATTTCGTTTCTCTAGTTTAAGTTGTTTGAAAAATTGGTTTTTGGGCGACCAGTTTGGATTAAAGTTGGCAAGTTTTTTAAAATGTTTACATATATTCCTAAACTACTCGTGATGATACCTCATTATGACAAATGTCGTATATCTAGCTCAAACGGTGTGGAAAAAGTTTTTTTAGTACACCATTTTGGATCCAAGAAAGCGTCTTTGGATGCATTTTGTAAAATGTTCCCTAAGCACGTGGGTGATTCTAGCAGACATTCTAGCAGACAATTGCAACAAAACAACCTGCAAACGCAGGGTTGCCAGCACAAAATATATAAAAATACAGACGTCACATTAACGGTGATGTTAGCAGACATCTGCTACGAATTATTATTATGATTATTATTAATATTCCTATTATTATTATTATTATTATTATTATTATTATTATTATTATTATTATTATTATTATTATTATTATTATTATTATTATTATTATTGTATTTAATGTATTTAATGTATTTATTTATTTGTCATGTGCTACGAACAGCAATACACCAATATAGCACTAA